>AFIR01000367.1:0-261835 GCA_000223685.2 Zymoseptoria pseudotritici STIR04_4.3.1
CTCATCGTAGTTGGATTCGATCTGACCTGGAGGGAGAGTCCTGTCAGTATTGTGTTCTCGTCTTTTTCTGCCCTTAGCCGCCCGCTGTGCCCGTCTGCCCCGCCTCACTGCAACATGTGCCCCCTCTTCATGACCTCCACCGAGCGCAGTGCCGGAATGGAGTATGCGCCGACTTACCAGCATCGATATCCTCAAGTCCCTTATCAGCCATGATTGCGATTCGAGTCGATTGCTCACTTGCGTCGCGCAGTGAGCGGTGGAGTCGGTGTGGTGGGCGGAGGAGTCCTCGTGGGATCCGCGGAGGTGTTTGTTTGGTGTGTGGTGGAAACTAGATACCAGACTGCCAGTAGGGACAGTCGTTAGGTTCTAGTGTTGGTTTGTGTGTGTGAAGTTGGTGGTGGTTTGTTGGATCAAGTTGGTGAAAGTGGCCAGCGAGATATTTTTCAAGTGGGCTGCGAGAAGAAAACTCGCACGGACCATTTTGGACTTTTGGACCGCCCCAAAACGCCACCAGAATTTATGGAGTGACGGAGACGTGAACTTTTTCCCTAGCGGAGCACACTCTCATCGGATTCGACTCCATGGTTTGGCCCAATTCTGACTCACACTTCTTTGATCTCAAGACGTACCATGCATCTATCCTCTGCTTCACCAAACGGCGGCGGGCACACGACAGAGTCATCAGAAAGACCGGTCAAGCGAGCCAAACTTTCGCCTTTGGACTCAAAGGATGACAGCACCTTTGTTCGACGGCATCCACTTGGAGTGCGTCCGTCCGGAAATGCCTACACAGCGAGCAAGAATCTGAAAGACTCATGCGGCCTCTTCGCCACTTTGCCTGATGAGTTGATTGCTGGATTGCTCGAGTGCTTGCAGCCGAAGGATCTGCTCCGCCTGGGTGGCACATGCCGGGCGTTGCACGCATTCACTCGTAACGAGGAGCTCTGGAGGAATTTGTTCGTCGAGTAAGTCATGTTGATCATGTCGCAGGCAGTGTGACCTTCTTGCGACCATGTCCCAGTGCAAAAGCTGAGTATTTCTCGGTAGGTCATCACCATCCAATTTCTCATGGCAGGGCACCTGGAGGTCGACGTATCTGTCGCAATCGTCTTCCTGTGAACCTCGAGTCGACTGTTCAAATCTCTTTTCAGATGTCCTACATCGCCCGTTCTTCTGCGCTCACGTTCCCTTGCATCCTTATGCGTCCAATATACCGAAGCAGAATGAGATTGCACGGATGAAGAACCTCGCATACGAGGAGTTCGCGTCACATTGGTATAGCAAGCCGTTCATACTCACGGAACCCGTCAAGGAGTGGCCAGTCTACAAGAACTGGTCAACGGAGAAGCTGCTTGAGAAATACGGCGATGTCACCTTCCGAGCCGAAGCTGTGGACTGGCCGCTGAAGAAATATGTCGAGTACATGAATGACAGCAGTCTCGACGAAAGCCCACTGTATCTATTCGATCGAGGTTTTGCGGGAAAGATGGATCTCACAGTGAGCAACGAGCCGTCACCAAACGCAGACTACTGGCCTCCACCGTGCTTCGGCCCGGATCTCTTCGCTCTCCTCAGAGACCAAAGACCGGACCATCGATGGCTGATTGTAGGCCCGGAACGAAGCGGCAGCACTTTCCACAAGGATCCAAACGCAACCAGCGCATGGAACGCGCCTCTCAAGGGAAGGAAGTACTGGATCATGTTTCCATCATCTCCATCACTCCCGCCGCCACCAGGCGTATACGTGTCCGAGGATCAAAGCGAAGTGACGAGCCCACTGAGCATTGCCGAGTGGCTGTTAGGGTTCCACGCAGAAGCTCGACGGACGCCTGGTTGTCATGAAGGCATCTGCGGCGAAGGCGAGATTCTCTACGTTCCTTCGGGCTGGTATCATTTGGTGTTGAACTTGGAGCCGAGCATTGCCCTGACGCAGAACCTTGTGCCGCGAAGTCGAGTCGGTGCTGTGCTGCACTTCCTCCGAGATCAGAAGCAAAGCATCAGCGGATTCAGTGACAGCGTGGAAGACCCATTCGGCTTGTTCGCAGAGCGGCTGCGAGAGCACGATCCGGAACTGCTGGATGTCGGTCTGAAAGAAGCAGACAGGATCAAGCAGACAGGCAAGAAGTGGGAGACCCTCACCAAGTCCGACGACGAAGAAGAAGCACAGGGCGGCTTTTCCTTTGGCTTCGGCAATGACGATGACGATGAGGAGATCCCCTGAGCCACTACCCGCACGCTCCAGCT
The DNA here is from genome assembly GCA_000223685.2 of Zymoseptoria pseudotritici STIR04_4.3.1. NCBI lineage: Eukaryota > Fungi > Ascomycota > Dothideomycetes > Mycosphaerellales > Mycosphaerellaceae > Zymoseptoria > Zymoseptoria pseudotritici. The sequence continues at coordinate 2,245 of AFIR01000367.1, forward strand.
AGACAGCATTCTGCCAATGTACATCTACGTCTCCCCAAAGGTATACTTGCCTCCACGATCCTTTACCTCCACCTTAATCCTCGCCTCCTCCACCTCCTTTCCACCAATCCTCATCCCGGCCTCCAATACATCCCCCGTGACGACCGGTCCCACTCCCTTCGGCGTCCCTGTCAACACAATATCACCCTTCTCCAGCACCATGACCTTGGATATATCCGCCAGTTGTCGTCCAATGCGAAACAACATCAACTCCGTGTTATCATTCTGCTTCATCTCTCCATTCACACTCAACCACAACTCAACATCATGCGGGTCCTTGATCGCACTCTTCTCAATGGGTCCCGCGACAGGCAAGAACGTGTCGAAGCCCTTGGCTATACTCCACGGTAATCCCTTCTTTTTCGCTTCGTCTTGGACATTGCGACCCGTCATGTCGATGCCGAGGATATAGCTCCCTATCGCGTCTTGCCATGCTGCTTCGTCGTTCTCGTCGAGGTCTCGCACAGTCTTGCCGATGACTACGCCGAGCTCGACTTCGAAGTGGAGGTTTACGCCGGCAGGTCGGAGAATGGGTCCTTCGCTGGGAGTGAGGATCGAGGAAGGCGGCTTGAGGAAGAAGAAAGGTTGTTTGGGCCGTTGATTGTTGAGTTCTGTGACGTGATCGGCGTAGTTGCGGCCTATGCACATTACCTGCAGAGGAGAGGGTTGTTAGATTTGTCGTTGTGTAGTAATGCAATGTTGAGCTTCATACCTTGCGGCAATTGGTTTTGATGTCGTCGATTGGAGCCATTCTGTTGGAGCTGCTGGCAAATGTTCTCTGCGCGACGAAGGCTTTTTGTACTGCTGGTTTCGAGAAGCTCTGTTGCAATGCAGTCCTCCCGAAGACGGAGCTTCTGCTCACTGCTCTGGCTAAGGGCGCAGACATGACCAGGATGGTGTCCAGCCAAGCCAATGGATGGAGTTCAAGGTGGTAGAATAGCTGCTTTCGCTTGGGTACTGCGGATGTTGTTGCTGATGCGAGTCACGCTTCAATGGAGAATGTCCGGCAAATCGTTCATCAGGAGTGGGGTGGGGCAGCAAATTGCTGGCGGAGCTCCTCCAGGATTGACTTTCCTCCTGCTATCGCGCCCTTCCAGCTACACGACTTCCATTCATCAGCGATGTTATTTTCATCGCCATGATGTGGAAGCTGGCCTGGGAATTTGAAGGTCCCTACTGACGGCAAGTCATCGACCTTCGGCATTCTGCATTCATTCCCCATCGCTTCTTGCTTCGTGCTGTCAGCCAGCGCCTTGACGACCGTAGCGAGGCTGTCCGATCGGCATATGATCAGCCTACTGCACCATCTGGTCATACCACCTGATGGACTGCTGGTCGCGACGTCTCTTAACTGTTAGATGTGCGATTGGATCCCATCAAGAGCACATCGCTGCTTCCCGAAGACTCCCGCGTGGGCGTTTCTGCGACAGCACGCATTGAGCCTAGAGCGTGGTCAGCACATCGGAGTGCCGTCTGCCTTTGCAAGACAGGGCATCCGCAGGCTTCGGTTGGTTTGATCTCCTTCTGAACAGTCCTCCAGCCTCACGCCGGAATCGAATGCTGAGCAATCCGATGCGCCAACCAGCTGTAGACACACGAAACATGGCCAGGTTGTTGTCCAGGAGGATCGATGGATATCAAGACGATGGCAGAGATTCAAGGCGATGACCAGATCATAGCCGATCTGAGGTGGTTGAGGTCGAGATACAAGACGGGTCGCTTGTTCAATGCGAGACCTCTGCAGCTCCTTAAGCCCACTCGACATACCTTGGACGCCTACCATGTGATTCAGTCAGCTGTTCATCATTTCGACTCTACCGCAATTATGGCCTGCAGTCTCGGCAGACACTGCATCTGCTAAGACCGGCTCAGGAAAGATCATTGCTGGGTCAAGATCGATGGCATCGCAACATACTCATGCGATGGCTATTGCCAAGATCGCGTGTGCCTGAGAAGGTTCCGCGAAGTGGCGTGCCGTGTCGCTGCAGGAGAGTGCAACAATACAGGGAAGTGGACCGGTTTTCGAATCAATGCGAAGTCAAGTGCGACCCCAAACCTGAAGAGTACGTGAACCAGACTGTTCCTTCTCGCGAAGATCTCGCACTTATACAATGCAGCCCTCCACCAATGGATTGAATGTATGTTCAACGGGTCTGGGATCCGACCGCCGTAGGCATATCTACTGCCAGGTTTTGGTATCGTCGTTGGATGACTTTTTGTGAACTTGGTTGTTCAGAGAATGCAAGCTGTTGGTCCTGGACCATCGGAAGCTCAGCTCTGTGCAGGTGTCTTTGGAGCAGGTGAGAGAGAGAGCATATCATTTTCCTTTGATAAATGAAAATCAAGCTCATCGGCGAACGCTTCCGCCATTGGAATTCCGTATAGCTGCGAGTACGGCTTCTCTTTGATGATAGCGTCGCAATGTTTGAACGCTGGCCCGAGATTTTGCATACCTATTATGACGACAAACCAGTGTTGACTGGACCGGTCCATTTAAATCAGCCAGAACCTCACAGACCGCGACGATCCGGTTCGATCAGGCTAACCATGCCAACGCACAGCCAGATCATACCATCTCATGCTTTCCCATCTTTCGATCCAAAATCCTCAGCGTCGTGTCGTTGACCACCTTCTGATGTCTGCCACCTCGCCTATCCTTTGAACGAGAAGGATCGAGGTCACAGATAAGAGATCGTATGAAGCGTCTCGCGACCTGACTATGGCCAACCTCAAGGGCACGTTCACCACGGCTTGGATCGAGGAGCAACACGAGCTATCAGTGCTTCTGAGCTGGCTATTCTGGAGGACGACTCCATGATGATATTGTCGATGTTGTCTGGACTTTGTTGTTACCACGGATATCCGACTCCCGCCCAAGAAGGTGCAGACGACGCTAGCGTCCCACTAGCGTCCCTGACGTTCGCCATGTAGGAGAAGAAGGTTTTCTCAACCACTTCACATGTCAAAACCGCTCACCGCTGATGATGGATCCCGATCATGAAAGGGCATAACTGCTTTTCCTACAATGCTGTTTGAGAGCATCATATACACCCCGGTCAGAATGCCAGAGTGACGGCAATGAACGGAGAACATCCCAAGCAAAAACGGAGAAAAGTCGTTTCTCCTGAACCACCGAGTCCCAACGACCAGAAAAATCCACACTTGCCACTACTTCGCGTGCGGGTCCTGAGGACCTTGAGCGGCGCTAGCGCACCACCACATCTCTGATTCTCTCGCATGGCCAGCGTATCGTTCGAACGATTACTGGTCGATCATTAGCACGGGTCGATCGGACGCATATCCGGACCTGCATCCGGTCGCCAGGCCAGGTGAGTGAATGTGGCGCGGCGAGCTAAAGCGTGGAGGTTTCTCCTCATGTGGTAGGCGGCTCTTGCGAGTCCAATTATATCCTGTGATGAGGAGAGCTTGATAGTGGTGCCCTATGGACCTATATACTTTATCCTCCCGTTTGCCTCTTTTCCTACCTTGCTGACCTCTGGTCGCCGTGCCCTTTTGACTGCGCCAACGATATCAATACACTCCTACTTACGAGCAAACATGGCTCCCATCGCTATCACACCAGTTGAAGAGCAGTCCAGGCAACTGGCTGCCGATCAACTTCCAAATGCCGGCAACATGGGCACAACCCGCAAGATCATCTGTTTCTCAGGTAAGGCCCTTCCAACGCCACCAACCTCAAGAGGACCACGAAGCTAACAAATACCCAGACTTCGATGGCACAATTTTCATGGAAGACACCGGCCACATCCTCACCAACGCCTACGGCTGCGGCCCCGAAAAGCGTGAACTCCTCGACGCACAAATCAAGTCCGGCGAGCGCTCATTCCGGGACGTTTCCGATGAGATGTGGGGATCTCTCGACGTGCCTTTTGAAGACGGATTCAAAGCTCTGGAGTCCGGCCTCGAAATCGACCGCGACTTCAAGCACTTCCATCAATTCTGCCGCAATAACAACATTCCATTCAACGTCATTTCTGCTGGTCTGAAACCCGTTCTGAGGAGAGTACTGGACCACTTCCTTGGCGAGGAAGCGAGCAGCAGCATCGACATCGTCGCCAACGACGCCGCAATCGACGACGAAGGCCACGCTTGGAAGCCGATCTGGAGACACGACACCCCTCTCGGACACGACAAAGCCCTTTCCATCGAAGAGTACAAGCAGACCGCAAAGCTCGAAAGCGAAGACGGAACCATTCCAATGATCGTCTTCATCGGCGATGGGATCTCCGACTTGGCGGCTGCTGGACAATCCGACGTACTCTTCGCCCGGAAGGGCCTGGCGTTGGAGGAACACTGCATCAAGAACAAGATCGAGTATGTGCCGTATGACACTTTTGCTGATATCCAGAAGGAAGTCATGAAAGTAGCGAAATTGGATCAGGCGAAGACAAAGGGCCAGGGTCTACCGGTCAAGTTCAACCCGAGAGCGAACATGTGGAGGAGGGCGAGCAGCAAGACTTCGGTGCCGATTTACAAGGCTATGACGCCGAGAGTAGAGGAGAGGGCATTCTTGTGGCCGGAGGTTCTGACGGAGGTCAAGGAGGTTTAGGCTTGACGCTCTTGGTGCGTTCCAAATTCGAAGGGGTAAGTATTTGCATTGCTATTGGGAGTCGGCGTTCACTTGATGACCGTGGGAATGTGTCAGCGAACCATGATAAAGGGGCATGAGGAGACTTGGAAAGATCAGGCACACAAATAATGTAGGTAGAAAATCTATCACTTTGTCCAATCCTGTATCGTTAACAATGTTCCCATCTGTGTATAATTCAGGGGTTGCCGCTCTGGCGTTCCTGCACCTCAATTGTAAATACGAGTCTCAATAACCCAAGTGTTGTACAGTATGCAAAACCCTCCTTGTCCCAAGCTCCAATAATGGTCTTCAATCCTCGCTTCAGATGTCGAAGCGACGTCCAAGCATGCAATCATCTTCTCGGCCCTCCCTGCTGCGGAGGCCCGTACGGCGAGCTCGGACTCGGTGGCTGCATCTGCTGCTGCACAAATTGCCCACCAAATCCAGCCACGGACGGGGCGTACATCGAAGTTCTCGGAGCCGTGCTCGGCGCACCTGGCTGTTGTAATTGCCCATACATCGAGGACGCACGGCTCTGCGCCGCGTGATACATCTGAGCATGCTGTTGTTGCTGCTGCAAGAGCATGGCGTTCTGGTACGCCATCTGCTGGTATTGCTCTGCTTGGACCTGTTGTTGATAGCGCTGCTGCATTTCCCACTGCGCTTGGGCTTGAGCATGAGCTTCCTGTTCGAATAGCTGTTGTTGACGTTGTGCGATTGCTTGCTGGACTGCGTTACTGCGGAGACCGTGCGCTGAAGCGGCCTTTTCGCGTTCGCGCTGAGCGAGGGCACCGACAAGGCCCGCTTCTGGTGCGTCTATGGGCTTCTTGGTAGGCGCCATGTCGATGAGAGGGGTGCCTGTAGATCGCGCGACTTGCATTTGTTCCTTGGCGGTCATGGATGTCTGACGGTTGTGGCCGAGAAGACCACCACTGCTGTTCGCACTGAGGTACATTCCTGCACCTCTTGAGTTTGGTCGACTTGGCGGGGTTCGCTGCTGTCCTCCAGATGGAGTCCAGTCGCCTGAAGGACTGCGGGCAAATGGTGGTGGTGTTTTGGTCATGGAGAGACGATTGATGCTGTGCGAGGAGCTCTGCCTCTGTCTAGGCGCTGCGGACTTTCGAGGAGGTGGTTGCTGTACTTGGGATGCAGTAGATGCGCGCCATGCAACCCACTCTTCGGGTGAGAGCGCCTGTCGGATTGTTTGAGCTCCCGCAGGTGATGTGGCCCTTGGAGCCCACACCGTGCTCTGCCGATTGCCCGGCGAATCTGCCGGTGCTTCAATCTCAATGCCAGGTGTAGTTCTGCCCCCAAAGTATGACTGACGGCTGGTTTCCACCGGACTGTTACCGCCTCCAAAGTATCCACTCAAACGATCTCTTGAAGAGGCTCTCAGGCGGTCGCCAGAACTGTGCCTCAAGCGATCGCCAGAACTCTGTCGAAGCCTATCTCCAGATCTCGATCGACGCTTATCCATGTCTCCTGGAGTGATCGTGCCGCTTGTGCCGGGGCGACTGTTGGGTTTATACACCAAGGTTTTGCCAAAGTCCACGACGGGGATTTCCGCAGACTTGTCAATGAGATCCTGCTCATAGGTATCATGACGCCCGTTAGGCTGCATGTCGGGATTTCCCACGGTCTTCAATTTGCCTGCTCGCGGCCTCTCAACGGGTAATTTGTTCTTCTCTTCACGGTCGGACACACTCGCGGTACTAGCGTAGTCTGGCGTTGCTGATGATGCAAAGGTGCTCGCACGACTGTCAGTTTCTAATATCCGTTCTAGAGCTTCGGTGTCAATTAGGCCATCATTAATGTAGGTATCATCATCTGATGGAGTGGATGACTGAGCGGCGGGCTCCGTTTCACGCACCTGAGATGGCTGTCCAGGCCGAGATTCGAGACCTGCGGCTTGAGCTACTGGCTGTTGACCTGGTAATGGCTTCCTCATAACGCTAGAGCTCGAGTGCAGCTGCTGAAGCTCAGGTCGTTCTGGCGAATGCCTCTCCCGACCTTCCGCGACACCGTTCAAAGTTGGTGCAGCCATTGTCGGGGATGTGTGAAAATATTCCTTGGTCTCAGGAACGAAAGGAGACGCTGGAATGGTGCTCAACCGCTGCTTGTCGTCTCGCGGGCGGCCGCTGCGGTCTCCGACGGTGAGGTTGGCAAGCCCGTTGGGTGCATTGACAGCGCCATGCTGAGGATAATATTGAGGAGGATTCTCCCGCGGCCGAAGTCCCAACTCTTCTTCCCCGTACGAGATATTCTGGTCGTCGGTAGCGCGCGCGGCGTCGTGCATCTCTTTCAACGTAGCTTCGTCGACATTTGAATGCGCACGGCGAAGCTCAGGAGGTTGATGTGGCAGGGTGGGAGGGCGACTACGCGGGTCATGGGTGAACTCAGGAGGCGAGATGACTGGTGCTGGTAAAGGCTCAGAGGCTCCCTCGGCTGCGACCTGCTCATACTGAGACATGACTCCGGACTCATTGTCGCCAAGGATGCGTTCCATCGAGTCCGGACCATGGGATCGATTGAGCGCAGCATTATGCATGGGAGGTCGTGGAGGCACGTCCTCGTCTCTTACAATCTCTTCCGACATGCGACTTGGAGTCTTGCGGTACACATCTGATGCAGAGCGTTTGTGGGGCGACATGTGGGGCGCTCCAGGAGGCGCAGAATCCGTACGTCGTGGAAGTACCATCCCTCCAGGAGCTCGTACGGGTGAAGCGGTCCTCGAACCCGGTGTTGAGTGAACGTAAGGCTCTTTGGATTGAAACGAGACTCCACTGCGCGTAGGAGGTAGGGACATGCGGCTGGAATTGCCCAAGCGTTGGCTGTACCTTCGAGTGCTCCGACTTCTAATCGACGAGCCGTCAAGGTGGCCGGCCATCTTGGTAGAAGTGAGCTTCTTCATTTCCTTGCGCCACTGCCGCTCGCTCCAGCCTCCACTGCCGTTGGTGTGGATCAAGCTAGCAACATCCAGGGTATCGAGATAACCATAGCGCCGATCCGACGGCATTGCGAACATGAGGCCTCGCTGGTCCAAGGTGTCTGCGATCAGCCGAGTCGGTCTGCCGTAGAGACCAAATGTGTCGTACACCGGAAACAACCATCGGAGCATCATTTCGAAGCCGCTGACCGCTGCGTGCACTTCTGGCATCACAAATACGAATCCTTCAGTCGTAGTTTCTTGTCCCGAATGAAGAGTCACAAGGCCCTCAAGCTTGACCAGTGTCGATTGGTCTATGAGCGGCTTTGACTGCGGGTAGATGGCGTATGCAGCGTAGGCGTCCTTGATGGTCGCAATTGGCTTGCTCTTCTTCGTGACCTTTCGAGATTCGTAAAACTTGATGTTACCTTTGGGCAGCGGCGCTTTTTCATATGCTGAGGCCTTCTTCAAGCTCTTCTGTGCTTTTGCGAATTCCTTCTCGTCAGGAGGCGAAATGACGCACCAGCAGCGTCTCCATGGGGTGCCTGCACCGAAACGTACACGCGCCCAGTCATCGTGTGCGAATCTCGATCGTTCCATGATCTGTTTGATGTTGTTCAGATATCTTCCCTTGCCCGCAATGAGCGACCCAGTGTACGCCTCTTGAAGTGTGGAGTGTTCGAACATGGCCAGTCGGATGCCAGCGGTCCATTGTGTGAGCGAATGCAGGGAGTTGAAATGTAGGAGGTAACGGTTATTGGCGGCGGTGGAGATACTGAGCACGTTTTGTAGACTGCCACCTTCAGCTCCGTTCATGGGCAGAGACTCAATCTGTGAAGATGTCAGCGAAAGAGGCTGGTAGTGAACATTTCCACCATTGACCTACCATCTTGATAGATGCATCGCTGAGATTAATGAAAGTAGGCACGACCTGGCCATCCTCACCGGCAGCATCCAGCTCTGCCGCATCCCACAGAGATAAAACTGTTCCAGCGAGCTGAGCAAAGCACTCGTTCCATACTCGTGCTGTGCTTGGTCGCCCGCGTGCGTCTAGATCATGCAACTTCAAGAAGTAGCCCTCCTGGTACAGTTTGTTGCTGTGGCTGTTCAGGTAGGTGAAGATGGGCTGCAATTCCGGTGGAGTATCTGCTGACATTTCCATTTGCATCGGCAAGTATGTCTGGATCATGCTATTCGGACGTGTGTTGGCACGCGAGTCGCCTCTCGACCTCGACGGTTCAATCGGACTACGAGGTGATTGCGGCTGAGATCGATACGAATCGTTGGGAGGCTGTGAGCTGGTGACGTCGATTTTCATCGGCCGCTTCGGCGGCTGCCAATTGTCCGGATTCGGCGTTGTAGACGGGGAGTTTTTGTTCGAGCGGTTTTTGTTCGCGGTGCGATCCGGCGAGGCGTTTCTCGAGCGAGGCTGTCCCCATTGGGACATGAAGGAGAGGACTGTTGGATATGGGTCAGACGACTGCAAGGGACAGGCTGGGAAGTGAACGTGGTCGAGCGTGACGTACCACGATTGCGAGGCATGTTGTGTGACCTGTCGCAGCAACTTTTTGCACTGCGAGAAGCCGGTGAGTGTGGAGAGCGAGACTGTCGACTCTTTGTGTCTGCCGAATGGGTTCTGCTCGAGATATGTATGACGCCCGGTATGCCTTGATGTTTCCCTCTACAAGCAGCAGATCAAACGACACACGCGGCTGGCGAGCCAAGGCGAAGGAGCTCCGAGTCTCTCACGGAACGATTGGCCAACGGGGATGAGGTGGTGGGAAGCAAAGCCGAGCAGGGTAGGAGGTAGCAAGGTAGGTGGACTAGGAGAGGAAAAAGGTAGAGGCGGAAGTATCGGATGGAGGTGTAGGCGCGGCGGATGGCGCTTGCTATAGTTAGATGTTCACGACAGCAACGAGCGGACTCCACTCCACAGCCGTCTCCACTGTACGGTACGGACGGGGTTAATGTTGCCGTCTCTCGCGCGTTTCTTCGTACGCCGCGCGGAGAGTGACAGTCGAGAAGTCTTGAAGTGGTGACGTTTTTAACCTTTCCCAGCGGGTCGGTGCGGGAGTCTCTGTTGAGACGGCTCTCCAGATTTTCGAGACAGGCAGGATCCGTGTCTTGGAACGAACACAGTCGTGAATGGTGCGATATATCGCGGGTTGCGGTCGAAAGTACGGTATCTCATCAATGAATGCAGAAGCTGGACCGGGACCTGAACCATCGAGACGTGGAGACAGCAATAACAATAATATCGCTTCCTCCGCGGCCAAGTCACAAAATTCGCCAATACGCCTTCAACGCCCACCTGCAGCGCCACCTACCGGATGTCCAAGACTTCCGCTCGCTGCTGCACAAATCGAGCTGACGAGCATCGGCGCCGCGGAGTATGGACGCCTTAACACCGGATCTGACTGCACGCACAATACGCTATACGGACTTTCGGTGCTTGGAAGTATTGGCGGAAGGCCGCGCAGGTCGCCACGTCCCAAGGAGCAAATCGATCATCGCACGTCAAGTACCTTACGCGGCTCTGCATTGGCGGCATGCTGACGTAAACCTTGATCGTGGTGTTTTTGGTTTCTTGCAACCTTTGCCCTCGTCTCCAATCCCGGCATCGACCTTGGTACGAAGTGCTACAAACTGGCTTTGTTTTTACAAGGGAGTACGTCAAATGCTTCGAACAGTATATGCCTTTGTTCCTCCTCGAGAAGACAGTACGACGAGCACTGGTGATAGCGGCTGTGCTGAAGTTGGGTCTGACGAGACCCTCTGGTCGGCGGTCTTCACCTGATCGATGCTTCGTCCTTGTCACATGGGAATAGCTCAGCTTGACGTGAGACTGGAGTCGTGGCTCGCCTTCATCGAATTGAAAGCCAAATTGGTGTCGACAGCCCCCACCTTCGTGTGAACGATGGTCATGGACAGGCTTGTGACAGCGAACTTTGAGTGAATGTGAATGCTATGAGGCGAACAGCTCATCACAGTCATGAGATCTGAAGCATCTACAGCAATATGCCACATGCACCAATGTCTACTTTCCTTCACATGTCAGATCGAAAGTGTGAATGGCCTACAGCTTACCGTGTACTCTTGCCATAAGTATGTTCACTCACCAGCGATGCTCGCTTCCACTTGTCGACTCGGGAGCTACGGGAATCTGCGACAGCGCGTTGGACTCGACCAGCCACACGACTTGGAAGCTTCGTCGCGACACTTCGACACCACTACATCGTCTACAACTACCACAACTCGAGGCTCAGCAGTGGACCGGACATCGGCAACTTACTCTTCTCACATTGAGCATCTTCGTGCGACAACTCGCGCGACCAAGAAAACCCACGCGACACATCACCTCGAGTCCACACGCGCGCGCGCGCGAGAAATATAGTCGCAATGCGCACCAAGCAGACCGGCAAGAAAGCGAAGCAGGCAGCAACATCCAATGGCACACCCGCCGCACAAACGAAGCAGACCGCGTCCGACAACGTCAAATCGCCAAATACCACGACGCAGCCACCAGAGTTGACCGAAGCTGAAAAGTCGAAGCTGAAAGCCTTCCTCGAAAAGCAAGGGACGCCATTCACTGTGAGCACAGCACCAGCGTCGCGTAAACGAAAGAGAGATGCAGCGGCTGTGTTGATCCAAGACGATCTGTGGGAGGACCGCTTGTCGGTGCAATACGAGGTCAAGCCTAAGGATAAGTGGGATAGCTTGAGGCGGTACAAGAAGTTTACGGGTAGGTTTCGCATTTGTAAAATGGAGCGACGACATTTCTGACAAGGACAATAGTGGGCTCCGAGAGCATCGCGACAGGACAATGCATTCTGGTCAAGGCAGACGAGTCCGACGACGCTAAGATCGACGTCGCGGGTCAGTGGAAAGCCAAGGTGTTGGAAGTTCGGGCGCTGGACTCGGAGCACGTCTTCATTCGCGTAGCATGGCTGAACCGGCCTGAGGATCTACCTACGGGTCGAAAGTCTTACCATGGCAAGAACGAATTGATACCCACCAACCAGATGGACGTAATCGATGCGATGGCTGTTAATGGAAGCCTGGACGTTCGCCATTGGGACGACAAGGAGGACGACAGTGCGATGATGGAAGATGATCAATACTTCTGGCGTCAAACGTTGGACCACACAGGAACGAGGACATACTCGGTGAGTCTGAGTGGAGAAACTCAACTTTGAAGGACGCCAGCGCTAACTGAAGCAGAAACTGCGCCTCATATGCATCGACTCGGCACCTCAAAACCCGGATCAATTGATACTGCAGTGTTCCGATCCAGCCTGTCGCAAGTGGCTGCATGTCAAGTGCATCGCGGAAAGAGCGGCGCAACGCGCAGGTAGGCGACTTTCTCCTGAAATTTTGCTGACCCGACCACTGACGCGTCTCCCAGCCGACGAAACTTCGACCACGAAAAAGAAGGGCACACAACCCGCACCGAAGAAGCGAGGCCGGCCGAAGAATCTCACCATCAGCGCCACCTCACCTGCCGTTGCCAAAGCCTCCAAGGGCACCTACACCGCAGAAGTCTTCCTCAAAGGGTTGACGGAAAGTCCGCAAGCACAACCCGCAACGCATACCGAGATCATCATCTCAGGCCCAGGTGGCGAACCCCAAGCTGAGGAGCTGTGCTGTTTGTTCTGCGACACCCCGATTGAGGACGATTGAGCGACATAGGACCGCGTCGTGCTACGCTTGGTATGATGGTCTTCTCGGGCAACCACTTGGCTACACTAGGAACCCGCCAGCTCGGATGCTCGCAGACGCAAGCTTTGCTAAATGCTTCACTTGCGCTTCTCAACTCTGCCGCGCTGCAACGGCGCTAGTGCAGGAGCGCATGCCATGCGTTAGAGGCTGCATAGTGGAGAGACTGCGAACTGCAACAGGTGCTCCAGACGTGTCAGCGTATTGAATTTAGCCTATACCCAGCAGTTGATTGGCAGTAATATCGGTTTCCGCAGATGCGCGAGGTGGATGAAGATACGACAAGGCAGAGAGAAGAAGCAGGCAGCATTCTCAAAGCCCAATCTCCCGTCCAAAGCGATTGAACCTCTCTACCTACCATGCACTATTTCCAGCATCATCTCATCGTGCCGTCCATTCACTTTTACTTTTACACTTTCCCTGGCGCGCTCGTTCGCCGTCGGACATTCTCACTGGCGGCGGAACGGCGCGGCGCCGCGTGCGATAGTGAGAGTGAATGACGTGAGCGTTGGTGATCCCCGGCGGATGCATGAATCGACCTCAGCCTCACGATGACGGTCGGGCTCCATTGATTCACAGCACTGGCCAGATATGAATCTGTGAACGGCCACGCAGGCTCGGAGCTGCACGACTGCAACGGACCATTATTACATGATGGACAGTCGCTTTGATGGCCGCCGGACATCCCTCGAATGCTACCCTGTCGCCTCACCCTGTGATCTCGCCAAAGTGCATTAGATTGCTCACGTTGCCGGAGGCATGATGACGCTATCCGAGCATGAGGTCATGCCAGAAACCGCCAGATTATGTCCCAGCCCTGTCGTTCAGTTCCTACAACATGGCGGTGTTCGAATTCCAATGGCTCGTAGATGAGCTCCGAATGTTAGATCACGGGCCGTTTCTGCAATGCCCACCGACTGTTTCATCGCAGCAACTGCACAAACGGGACCTTGCCTTAGATCGGCGTCGCTCCCCTGAATAAAATGGAACTTGCATGCTGCACGAGCGATGAAGGCAGCACGAACCCTTCGCTACCGTCGCTAGTGTTGTCTTGAGATCGCAGGGAGCTGCGCTGCAGTGCCGGGAGAGTCATGGGCAGTAGAATGATTACATTAGCTTCTTGCACCGCAATCTGCAGGTCATTCGATCTTCTGTCCGAGCTCCTTCTGCACTGTGCACTCATCTGATCATCTTGAAACCTTTGAATCACTGCGACTCACCACCGCTCCAACTGACAACATTCCGGCTGTCAGCGCATTTTTCCACGAAAAGCGACAGCACATAGGAAGAACCCGACGCTTACAACGCCCAACTCCGGTCGAAAGCAGCTCCGTCTCCCAGCGTGTTCCCTGTCCACCCATCGCGCCGCCTTCGGGCCTCGATCCTAGGAGCATAGGAAAGCTGGTACGGCGAGGGGAGAGCAAGACGCCATGAGCGATAGCGCCCCGCCAGAGCTCCCCGCCGAAGGGGAGGCTCATCAACCACCCTTTGCACCCGCCGAGACCAACGACCTTCCCGAAAAGACCGAAGCGCAAACCACAGCGGAGACCTCTATCGCTGAGCTTGCTGCTGCCGAGCAAAAACCTGCAGCAGCAGACGACTCGCAACAAGCTACAAATGGCGTACCTCAAGAAACGACCGACGCAACAGCGTCAGGGTCAGACCCAGCACCTGCTCCAGAGCAGACAACTACCGTGAACGATGCACCACAATCGTCAGAGCCGGATACTAGACCTGCGGTCCTGATCATTGGAGGTCTTGGTAGGCATGACGTGGATTGCATTCCCTCGGACGAAACTGACAAAGGAGGTCTGCAGGCTACATTGGGCGTTTCCTAGCTACATACATCCACTCCAACAAACTCGCCTCGACATTACGATTAGTCGACAAACAGCTTCCACAGCTGGCCTCCCTCGCACCCGAACATCTTGAAGCCTGCTCGACCAATTTCCTCCAAGCCGACGCATCGCGAGAGCAGTCTCAATCACGTATATTCGACCTTCCAGCCAGACCTGATGGCAGCAAGCAAGAGTTCGACTATGTCTTCAACTGCGGCGGCGAGACTCGTTTCTCTCAAGAGGATGAAGTGTACAAACTCCGAAGCTACGAGCTCAGCCTGGCAGTGGGCAAGGAAGCCGCAAAACGAAACGTGAAAGCGTTCGTCGAGCTGAGTCTAGGTAGCGTCTACAATGGATCTCGCACACCGCAGAAAGAGACGGACAAGACGACGAAACCGCACACGAAACAAGCAAAGTGGAAACTCGCAGCGGAGACCGAGCTCGCGAAGATCCCCAAGCTAAATCTCGTTGTTCTACGCCTGCCGAACGTCTACGGTCCATACGTAGGCCGATGGCTCGGCACTCAACTCGCGCTCGCTCGTCTGTACTCTTCGCGTACACCCAAAGCTACAATGAAATGGCTCTGGAGCGGCGACCTCCGCACAAACACGATCCATGTCGAAGACGCCGCACGTGCCATCTGGCTCGCAGCCGAATGGCGATCGAAGAACTCCTCCATCCCCAATGCCGCGCCCGCAGATCGAATTGTCTTCAATGTCGTTGATCGCGGGCAGACGACGCAAGGAACGCTAGCCAATATCATCAAGGAGATCTTTGACATTGAAACCGGGTTCTACAACGCGCTGGTGAACACGTTTGCGAGGATGAATATGGATCATGTAGTGGACGATGTGAACGATGATACCCTGGACGACTGGGCGGATTTACAGGAGAAAGCGGGCGTGAAGGGGAATGGAGGGCCGCTGACGCCGTTCATGGAAAAGGAGCTGCTGAAGGATGCGGATTTGAGTTTGGATGGGTCGCGGTTTGAGGAGGTCGTGGGGTTTGTGTGAGTTTACCGGTCTTATCAATGTTGATGGTGTGGTGGGTTTGAAGCTAACATATTGCACAGGCCGAAGCATGAGCGATTATCGAAGCAGGAAGTCGAGGCGGTGATTGAAAGTTATCGGACGATGAAGTGGTGGCCTTGAATGGGCGTAAGTGGTGGAAAGGGGCAATGAGGGGCTTTCACAGGAGGCCGACATATATCCTGATTCGATTCTGTGTAGCATAGCGTTCTTGGACCGGCTTTGGGTTATTGCGGATGATACCATGTAGATTTTTGTTGATTATCCCACGCTCGCTTTGGAGGGTCATACTGGCACTCGCTTTCTACCCTTCATGGATCCACAGGCCTCGATCGTACCGTTCTGCCTCGTGCCGTGCGGTCTGGAGGACGTGCATCGCCGACGAATACCTGCCACTCTACTATTACTTGATCTCCGTCCACGGACTCAACGCTTCAACCACCCTCCCCCAAAACCCTCCCTGGAACCCCTTTACCCTCGCCCAGTCCTCCGCAGCCATACTCGCCTCCATCATCTTCAACCACGCACCCACCACAAAATCCCCATACGCCGGTCCCTCGCCATCCAAAAACAGCGCCGCACCCTGCCTCCCCGACCGCTGCTTCTGCGCCGGATCCGTACCTCCTTGCCGCCACACATAGTCCGTCGTACCGCCTTCGTGCCGATACACTTTCGCCAACTCACCTAACGCGGCTTCGAAGGATACGAACATGGCTTCTCGCTGCTCAGGCGTCATTTTGACGTCGTCGAGGGATTTCACGCCCGCTCGTTTGGCGAAGATGGCCATGCATTCGTCTTTGACGCTGGGGTCGAAGGGCATGGTGCTGCATAGACCGACATGTTTCGTGAACAGGCCGTCGACGTGTTGGTTTAGCGCTGCTGTCAGGCCGGCTGTGAAGGGTCGGAATAAGGGTGGAGAGTCAGAGAAGGCTCGGTCGAGGTAGAGGGCGATTTCAAAGGTGTCGCCGATGACTTCTCCCTTGGCGATGTCGTGGATAACGGGTAAGGTGTGATAGGGAGTTCCGTCCGGGAGGGTGCGGTTGGCGGGTACGCCTAGTTTTTCTCGTACGGAGCTGATGTTTGGCATGTGTGTCCATTCTGTTCGGTAGGGAACTCCTTTGAAATTGAGGGCGAAGCGGGTCTTCCATGGGTTGGGAGCGAAGGTTCGGCGCGGTTCATCAGAGGCTATGTCGTAGAAGACGATGGGATTTTCCGAAGTCATGCTTGTGGTTTTGGAGTTGGACTCTTGGTGAGATTCGTATGATGTTAGGAGGCATGGACATGTCAATGCCAGAGCGACATATTTGTATGCCGATTACCGTCTTGGCTGCGCTGCGTTGTCATCAGGGAAAGTCGAGGCTGAGCGAGTCTGCTGCGGTGCGGGCCGATGTTGCTCATCAAGAGTCATCTTGATGAGGAGACCATCCTAGCGACAATACAGCATTGCTTCACTCTGTTTCCATGTCTTGGGGAATTGAGTCACTGCAGACTGTCGAGCAAGAACAGAAGTGCAGTCAGCGCGGATATGACATGAGGTCTGGTGAGATGGAGATAAGGTAGACCTAAGATGGAGACAGCATCTGGCTTGGCAACTTCCTGACCTCCTCTCAAACTTGAACTTGATCCCCGCGTCTTCACCTCCACATAGACACTGTCAGTCCTGATGAGTGACGATTGTGCCGGAGCATCAAGCGCGATGCTCAACTACCTGCATGTTGCTGCGAAGGTAGGCACGTCATGCGGCCGCTGTTGGCGCCCTCACGACTTCCCCGAGACTTCCTGGGCGCTTAGAAGTTGAAGAATACTATCCATGGATGCAACAGCAAATTGATGCCTCCAGATTGCCGCCGCGGTGCTGCGGACAAGCCTGAGTTCGTATCAGAAATACACTCGCTGATAGTAGCAGCAATGTGCAGGCAAAGCAATGCAATTCGTTGGTCTAAGTACAGTACAACGTCCTCGTGCGAATCTCTTCCTCGCCTGAACGGCAACACTCGCTGCTCCTCTTCCCACTGACTACAGTCTAATATGCGGATCTCCTTTTTGCGACCACTCTGGGCAGGCCACTACTTCGCTGCTCCATTGCAGGACAGACGCCATGACGAGCCGCTCTTGAGCCCAAACAATGTTCTGACTGGACGCGACTATACGAACACTTCCGCCACTGGCTCAACAACAGGGAACTACTCTATGTACGACAAGTTGCCTGGTCTTTGGTTCGAAACATGTTCGGAAGAAGGCAATCCACCCTGTGTTGGCTACTGCCGACCGAATGACGCTGCTTGTCTAGAGGTTGGCAAGCGAGTCGTATCATCCTGCAACCAAGTGTGGTCCACGTACAACGGGCACAGACACAATACGGACAATCCTGCGTCCGGATGGTCGACAGTCTACACTACTTACGGAAAAAGTGCTGGTCTGTCGACCAAGACCGTGCAAGTCTACACGAGCTTCAGCACTGCCAATACTTCGATCGTCAAGCAGAACGCGGACCCCACTGCAGGTGGCGTGGTCACCATTACTCCAGTATATGCTCTGGGCGTACCCACCACCAGTCTTGTCGTCAAAACCGTCGAAGGCTGGTCAGAGACCGCTAGCTGGCTCACAGCCCCCTTGCCGAGTTGCAGATACATCGCACTGTCGACTAGCAACAATTGCGGCAAGTGCTCCATCTATGGCGGCACAGTCGATCTTTACTTCTGGCCGCCAACGACCGCAACAACTTCTCATTCCGGTCCAGCAGCTCCGACTCCTACGGAGCCCATGTCGACGATCCTTCCGGATGGAATTACACTATACTCGCCGACGGTCTACATATCATTGACCACAGTTTACGCAAAAGACTCCTGCTCCTTCGTCGGCCAGAATCATACCAGTACATTGATTGCCATGAATCCCGCGGATGTATCCACGCAGATACATGTCGGAGGAAAAGCCCCCGCATACGCATACGGCCAGGTCAACTACGCAGATCTCACCGGATTACCGCCCGTCAGCGAATATGAAGATCAACCAAGCTGTATTATGTTTGGTTGTCCGACCATCTATCCGACCTTCAGTCCGACACTCGTGGTGCCAATGGCGCTTCGTTCGTTGCGCGCGGACTGGAATGCGTGCGAGTCTGCTTTAGAAGGACTGTGAGTGTTTCCGCGGCATGTGCTTGCGACGTATTGCTGATGTTGAAAAGATACGACCCTCCCATCATACTGACGGCACAGACTAAGGCGGACTCAATTACCCACCCTGCACCTATAACGACAGGTAGCGATCACAAAACCTCCTTGCCCCCAGTCATCACAACTCCGGCCACGCAATGTTCCACTCCTGCAGCGCCAACGCCAACACCTACTGTGACCAGCAGGTCTGCTGAC
The DNA here is from genome assembly GCA_000223685.2 of Zymoseptoria pseudotritici STIR04_4.3.1. Lineage (NCBI taxonomy): Eukaryota > Fungi > Ascomycota > Dothideomycetes > Mycosphaerellales > Mycosphaerellaceae > Zymoseptoria > Zymoseptoria pseudotritici. The sequence continues at coordinate 20,754 of AFIR01000367.1, forward strand.
TCGCCCATCGGATCCCCACACAGCTCAGCTCGTGGCGTTAAAAGCATATTTCTAGTCCCACAGCCTTCGAGCATAGGACTTCCACCGACGCCAGTCTACACCGACGCTCTGGGACCTTTGCAGGATGCTCTCGAAACTGATCAGAACGAGCACGCTTCTCAGATTGGGTCCACGAGCCGATCCACAGCTATCGAGGGAGAACTGCCCATCTCCAACCGACCAGAACCTGTGGGATCCTCTTCTTCGGTCTCATCGATTTCGGTGGGGACTACTGCGCTTGCTACCAGCACATTACCGAAGCCAACGGATAACGTTCATGAGCACGCTTCTCAGGCCGGGTCTACGAGCCGATCCACAGCTATCGGGGGAGAACTGCCCATCCCGAACGCACCTGGAGCTGTGGGGTTCTCTTCTTCGGTGTCATCGACTACAAGGGACACTACTGCGCTCGCTGTCAGCACCTTGCCGAAGCCAACGGGAAACATTCATGAGCATCAGACAGAGCCGTCCGCTCCCCGAATTAGTGTCGGAAACAGTATGGTCGACGAGCAGACTTCCGCTCCCAAAGTGCCGGCCGCTCTCACAAGTGGAGTGAATCCAAAGACCACTTTCATGGCCACGTCGAGTGGAATTGCCCAAGTCCAGCTCGGTAGCACCAGGACGACAACGTCGAGTATGGTCACATCCAGCTCCCTGTCACGTACTGGGTTGCCCGTAGTCATAGACGGACCCGGAACCCCGGCTGATGATGGGAACACCTTGTCGGTGGGCTCCGAGGTAGCGTCAGACTCCGATCTCATGAGCCCCTCCGCCGGAGGCACGACATTCGTAGGCTTGACGGGAATCATTTTTGAGTACTCTCCAACGAGCGCTGGTCCAGGCAATGCTACCAGATCGAGGAGCGCGACGCAAACTGGCATTTCATCTTCCACAGACACGGAGCCAACGGCTACAACGCGGTCGAGCAGCGGGAATGCTGATGAGTCCGGGTGCGTGAGAGGCGCTACCATTAGACTGCAACTCCTCGCGTCCGGGCTGTTGCTTTGCTTACTGCGATAACGCTACCTACCCTCTCCCGCTTGCCATTGCAAGCCTTTGTCGATATTGATCAACAGTTTTGTTTAACCGCCGAGTGGGCGTCGATGCAGCAGACATGTGCAGCAGAGGGGCTGTACGCGTTCTGATTGGCTGTGGCGATCTTGGTTGAAGATGTATCGACTTCATCAACATTCAGTGCGCGTCAGTCCACAGGTCTACCACAACACAACGCCACGTGCGATGGTGAAACATCCCTGTCGATTCGGTGAGATCTCGCATCAGACGCAACCACACATCCCAGTTCAAGTGGCTGTAGATCACCGACCGCAAACTTTGGCGGCTTCGACCGGAACATGGAACACTCTGGCGTGCACACCTCTCCTGGACCATCATACATTCTGCCGTCTTCATTGGATGACGGACCAGGTCCGGCATCGGGTGGATCGGATCTGGCATGCTCGCTGCAGAACACAAATGCGTTGATGATGGACACTCGTGGCCTGCAAGCGACGTGCGACGAACCGCACCGGGAGTCGTGAACTCAAATCCGACATCCCAAACACGCCTCCGGCCCCTTCGACTGCATTGCTGCTGCTCAACAGCGAATCGAAGCAGATTGCAGGAGAGATGGGTGCGGTGACTTCACGTTCAAATTCTCGGTGAGGTCGCTGAAGTATCCGCTTACATCCTGCTTACATTTCGTTATGCTCTCTTCGTATATACCCTACCTCGCGATCTTCCTGGGGTTGCAGGGTGTTCCCGGAGCCTCATTCCCGTGCTGATAATTAAAGACGAGCGTTGATCGCATCGCAGACTTATTATTGAAGATCGCCTTCATCCTCACCACGCTCACTATCATGCAATTTTTCACGTTCATTGCCTGCTCCTTCTTGGTCACCACTGGTCTGGCGAGCTATGCCTTGGAGGATGATTACATGGCGGCGGGATTCTTCGATCAATTCTATTTCCCGAACGGAAGCGATCCCACTCATGGATTTGTCGATTACAAGAATTACGAGGACTGTCGGCACGCGAAGCTCATCAGCAACACATCGGATAATGCCATCATGAGAGTTGACAGCAGTAATAAGATCACGGGGAAGGATGTGAGGGGACGGCCGAGTGTGCGGATTGAGAGTTACAAGAGGTACAACCAAGCACTGATTGTCCTCGATCTCGACCACATGCCAGGAGGGATTTGCGGAACCTGGTGAGCCTCGAAATGATCGTTCCAAGGAAGACAATCGCTGACTTTTCAGGCCCGCGTTTTGGACATTGGGTCCAGCCTGGCCATCTCACGGAGAAATCGACATTCTCGAAGGAGTTCACGATCAGCCCGGCAACAAAATGACTCTTCACTCGGGACCGCTCTGCACAAATCTGACCAACACTGGAGGGACTGGTAAAGTCACTCTCACGGAATGTCTTTCAGGCGACGGCACCCAGAACAGCGGATGTCAAATTGCCACGAATGACAGTATCACGTACGGCGCCGGCTTCAACGAAAATAGAGGCGGAGTCTATGCCACCGAATGGCTGGCAGACAGCATCAGCATGTGGTTCTTTCCCCGCGGACACTGTCCAACAGATGCTCTTGGGGATTGTCCTGACCCGTCAAGCTGGGGTCCTCCTCTTGCGAGATTCATGACCGGAGACGAGTGCGACATCAACGCGGCGTTCAGAGACCAGCAGATCATCTTCGACACGACTTTCTGCGGAGATTGGGCGGGCCAGCCCACCGTCTGGGGAAATGCCACCTCGTGCGCGAAGAAAGCCGACACTTGCGAGGCGTACGTGAGGGACAATCCGGAGGCTTTTGAGGACGCCTACTGGTCCGTCAATGCTTTGAAGGTGTACACGGACGGCGATAAGAATTCCAACGCGACTAGCTCGACCACTATTCTGACCTCCACCTCGGTCGCCTACGTGACACAGCCTTCATCGACGAACACCGTCTACGACACCCAACCAACATCCGCACCAGCTGTAAACATTACGGTTTCTGTGGGCGTCGATGCGGGGCCTGCTGCACAATCCACCAATACCGTGTATCAGGCCGCTGCGCCAACCGGCGCACCTAAAGCTAAAGGAGGAGGTTCGTCGACGGGTGCGAATGGTGCTGCGAGCTTTGCGAAGCGGAGGGAGGAGCAGCGGAAGGGTGCGAGGCATTTGGGTGCGCATAAGAGGCGTGGTGGTGTAAGGCTTTAGACCATGTGCATGACATTACGACCTTAGATTCTTGTCGATTGATAGACTATGTACAGAATTTCGTGCATTTGCTTTGTCAGTTCCAGACTTGCCTCACGTTTAGATATGTATCTATTTGCTGCGTGGAATCACTCGACTGTGGCGTCTCGTTTTGATGTGACATCTTGACGGCAACGCAAACTAGCGACTTTTTCGAGATCATCGACTATGCCGGGGCACCAAGGACAACGACAGATATCAGTGTTGGGATGAGAGACGAGAGACGGGAGAAGCGAGTTCGCGAATGGCTATCGATTTTTTGGACGGTGTTGACGAAGAAGTCTCGCTTGTTGATTGCGTATCGAGAGCTTTGATATTGTGCCGCAGCCTGACAGATCCATCATTCTGAAGTGCGGACCTGTGCCAGCCTCGTGCAGCGTGTCACCCGTTCACACCCATCCCGCCAACATCCAGCCACATATCCGCTCATGACAGGCGTTCTTCCCCTGAGTATGGCGAAAGCTGCTCAAGACTTTTTTGTGCGGTAGCAATTTCCATCGCCGGGCACATGCTCGTGGAAGGCACAGGCAGTCGCCGCTTGGAGTGTGGACTCTTTCTTGGTCTCCTCGTCTTTGGCGTTCAATTTGCAAAGATCTGCAAGGAAGCCTGTACAACTCTCTTCAGAGACCATGTCTTCGAGATTGCTGCATCGAGAGTAGCTGTGCACAACCAGCCGCCTCATCGAGGATCCAGGGAGGGTGTTGTCCCAGAGATGCTGAATGGCACGATCCGAAGGTGCCCATTTCCCATTTTCTCGCTCAGTCTCCAGCATAACGGCGACCGCATCTGTCACAGCGTCTCTGAATTCGACATCGAGCAGCTTGTCTGAGAGTACGTATGCGTTGAACGCGGTATACCACAGGTTTCCGCTGTTTTTCTTGTCATTAAGACAAATGTGTCCATCGTGATGCCATGCAAGGAACACAGCGAAGGACATCGCATCGTCGTCTGGGAGCTTGATGATACGAGTCTTTCCTTCTTCCCATTCTGGGGCGAGTGCAGCCTTGAAGAAGTCCGAAGATTTAGTCAATATGTGCTTGGTGACATGAAAGTCCTTAGATGGTGTTCCGACCTTCACTAAAATCGGTAGTGAGGTGAAGCTGCAGCCGTGAGTTAGTTCTCGTTCGATCGAAGGAGACAAAATGTGAAGCATAATCTTACTCGGGAACATCTGTTCTGGGGCGCAGTATATCCGGAATCGCCTCTTTGGACCTGGCGACGAGTAGCTGTTTCGCCATAAGTCGCTTGGGTTGCCCGCCCGTTGTTACAATCGTTGTTGTTGTTGTTGTTGTCGTCGCAGCGCACAGAAGACCGAAGAGAAAATTGACCGCAGCTCGAATTTGGCTGTGCGTGACTTCCGTTTGTTTGCGCAGCTACCCGCTTGGTAGCCCAAGAGGTAGGTGAGGCAGTGAGCGGGACGGATGCTCAGAGATCATTTTGCTGCATGACTGTCTCGGATGTTCTGTGGCTGACATTGTCGTTGCCATCCTAGCTCTTCACACGAATACCTAAAGACATCTAGTCGACCTCCATGGCATCAGGATCCAGATCCTGCTCGACCACATAACCTGCCGCATATCCATGCGCAGTCTCTGCTAGTTCAGCATGATCACTTTGATCATACCGCGCATTCATATCCTGCTGTCTCGCATCCTCCACTGCTTTCTCCCGAGCCCTCTGCCTCGCCTCCAGTATCGCCTTCCTCACAGAGTCATGCCCCTCGTCCACCGTCAAACTCTTCGGCTCGCTGTACAGGACTAGCTCCTGGCCCTCATGCTCACTGTCTCGACGGCGATTTAACACCTGCTGTGGTATTCTGCTGAAGTACTCTTCAATGTCCGGCAGAAAGATCAGCCCTTTCTCCTCGTCCGACTCGACGTCTGCCAGTTCTTCATCCAAGTCACGGACGTAGACACGATCGCGGGTGTCATCAATGTGCATGGAGTCATCGTTGCTCGTGGTCGTTGGCTTCAGGGAAGCTGCCGCTGGACTGGGTGATCGCGAGACGGGAATGTAGTAGCTACTCGGAGCATTGCGCTCAGCACCTAGACATCAGTCACATATTAGCATCGCATTTCCAATCCATTGGCAAGGCAATGAGACATACCCAAATTCAAGAGGTTGAATCTCTTCGCGAAACGTTCCTGGTCGTTGCTTAGGTTGGTTGACTCATCGGCTGTCCGTTTCTTGCCCACCACCCCTCCTATTCCATTGACCACCTGCACCGAGTTGAGCATCATCGGCTGCATCTCCCATTCCGACCGTCACCGCATTCAACTCGGCGATACATTCACTTCGCGATACAATTCCTCAGCATAGACTTTGCTGTTGTATACCGGAAGCTCCGAGGAGAGAAGGTGTTTGCTCGCGCGCCGAGTTCTGACGTTGTATGCGGAGCAGCTTGCGCCCAGCAAAGTTCCAGAATCTTTTGTCGATTTCCAGAAATTGGTCGACGACGAATCCGCATCACACCAATCGCCTGTTCCGCCTCAGCATTCGCACAATGGCCTCCACCACGGGCACCGAGCCTGAGTGGAGTGCCGTCAAGGTCCGCAGCACCTTTATCGAGTGAGTATCAATCTTGCACAAGACGACGGCGGCAGAAGTTCAGCAATGCATACGACCAGACATTGTCACATGCCTTGATAGGGATGGTGCAGTCTTGAGGAGAGCACACTTTTGCTATAATGCCGCCCGTCGCTGTTCTACATCCTCAACGATCTAACATTTCTCAGCTACTTCAAACAGAATGGCCACACTTTCGTTCCCAGCGGCAGCGTTGTACCGCTATCAGACCCGACACTCCTCTTCACCAATGCGGGCATGAACCAGTACAAGTCCATTTTCCTCGGCACCGTCGATCCAGATTCCGACTTTGCTAAGCTCAAGCGCGCTGCAAACTCGCAGAAATGCATTCGCGCGGGTGGCAAGCACAACGATTTGGACGATGTCGGCAAGGACTCATATCACCACACTTTCTTCGAGATGTTGGGTAACTGGTCCTTTGGCGACTACTTCAAAAAGGAAGCTATCACGTTCTCATGGGATCTCCTCACCAAGGTCTACGGACTGAAGCCGGAGCGATTATATGTCACCTACTTCGAGGGCAAGGCGGATGCTGGGCTTGAACCTGATCTTGAGGCGAGAGATCTGTGGCTGAAAGCTGGTGTCCCCGAGGATCACATCCTGACTGGCGACATGAAGGACAACTTCTGGGAGATGGGTGACCAAGGTCCTTGCGGTCCATGTTCAGAGATTCACTACGATCGCATCGGCGGCCGCAACGCGTCCGACTTGGTGAACCAGGATGACCCGAATGTGATTGAGATCTGGAACAATGTGTTCATCCAATACAACCGCGAGCCAGACAAGTCACTTAAATCTCTCCCCAACAAGCACATTGACACTGGCATGGGTTTCGAGCGATTGGTGTCTATTCTCCAGGACAAATCATCCAACTACGACACTGATGTCTTCACACCACTGTTCAAGACGATCCAGGAGATCACTGGTGCGCGAGAATACCGTGGCACTTTCGGCGAGGAGGATGCCGACGGCGTCGACACCGCATACCGTGTCGTCGCTGATCATGTACGCTTGCTCACATTCGCTATCACCGACGGCGGAATTCCCAACAACGTTGGACGCGGCTACGTCGTTCGTCGTGTGCTTCGTCGCGGAGCTCGCTATGCGCGCAAGTACTTCAACACCGAGATTGGCGACTTCTTCTCCAAGATCGTGCCGACTCTTGTCGCCCAGATGGGTGACATGTTCCCAGAGATCAAGAAGAAGGAGGCGGATGTCAAGGAAATCCTCAACGAGGAGGAGCTGAGTTTTGCCAAGACTCTTGATCGCGGCGAGGCCATGTTCGAGAAGTACGCCGAGCAGTGCAAAGCAAAGGGCGCGAAGGAGATGTCCGGAGCTGACGTCTGGCGGCTGTACGATACGTATGGCTTCCCTGTCGATCTCACCAAGCTCATGGCGGAGGAGCGTGGTCTGGACATCAACGAGGAGGATGTCAAGGAGGCGCAAGAGAAGGCGAGAGAAGCGTCGAAGGGAGAAAAGAAGGCCGGCGCGGAACTTGTCAAGCTCAACGTGCACGATATCAATGCATTGGAGAAGATGGAAGATGTGCCGAAGACGGACGACTCGCATAAGTTCCAAAAGGCCAACATCAAAGCTCACATCAAGGCTATCTACCACGGCGGCAAATTCATTCAGTCGACTTCAGAGGTCCCGGAGGGCGAGCAGTTTGGTGTCGTCTTGGATCGAACCAACTTCTACGCTGAGCAGGGTGGTCAAGAAAACGACACTGGTCGTATCCTCATCGACGGTGAGGCTGAGATCGATGTGCAGAATGTTCAACTATACGCTGGATATGTCATGCATACTGGCTACATGAACTACGGCTCCCTCAAGATCAACGACGAGATTCTTTGCGAGTACGATGAGCTGCGCCGCCAACCGATCCGCAACAATCACACTGGTACTCATATCCTCAACTTTGCGCTGCGCGAAGTCCTTGGCGACGACATAAACCAGAAGGGCTCGCTCGTTGCTCCCGAGAAGCTTCGTTTCGATTTCAGCCACAAGTCTGGTGTTTCCGACGATGAGCTGCTCAAAATCGAGGAGCTCACCACGAGCTACATCCGCCAGAACAGCGAGGTCTATGCAAAGGACGTATCTCTCGCCACCGCGCGCGAGATTTCCGGCGTCCGTGCCGTTTTCGGCGAGACCTACCCTGATCCAGTCCGTGTCGTCTCAATCGGCGTTCCAGTCGAGGATCTTCTCGAGGACCCAAAGAACAACGACTGGACGAAAGTCTCCGTCGAATTCTGCGGCGGCACCCACGTCAAGAACACCACCGAGATCAAAGACCTCGTCGTCCTCGAAGAGAGCGGTATTGCCAAGGGTATTCGCCGCATTGTCTGCGTCACCGGCCAAACCGCACAAGAAGTCCAGCGCCTCGCGCAACAATGGGACGAAAAGGTCGCCCACCTCGACTCCCTTCCTTACAGCGCCGAGAAGGAAGCTCAAACCAAAGAGTCCCAACACGAACTCAACAAGCTCGAAATCTCCGCTCTCGCGAAGACCAAACTCCGCGAGCGTTTCGCGAAAATCGTGAAGGCTAATCTCGACCATCAGAAGACTGCCCAAAAGGCCGAGGGCAAGAAAGTCCTCGACGCCATCGCCGAGCACTTTGACAATAACAAGGACTCCAAGTCGTTTGTTCTTAAGGTCCAGGATCCGCTTTCTCCCGGATCCAAGGCTGTGCAGGACGCCATCAAGGTCGTCAGCTCCAAGCAAAAGGACAGAACGGTTTACATCCTCGGCACTTCCAGCGAGGGCAAAGTCGTGCACGGATGTCACGTCTCCGCTGACGCGCAAGGCAAAGGTGCGGACGCGGGTGCGTGGTCGGGCAAGGTCGCCGAGATTGTCGGTGGCAAGGCCGGTGGAAAGGGTGCGACGAGCTTGGGACAGGGTGTCAATGGAGATAAGGCGGATGATGCCGTGGAGGTCGCGAGGAAGTATCTTGAGTCGTTGAGCTTGTAGATGCTTTCGCCGGTGGAAGGGTACATGATTTGCACTGGTAGATGATGAGACGAGATCATGCTCATGCGCAGGTTTAGGAACTTTACTGAGCTGCGAGCCGCAAGAGCCTGTTGCTTTCCACAGATCGTCGAGGCGTCTCCATCGTCGTCTCGAAGAATCAAACAGGAAGCACAGCACATTTGAAGACCTTTCATTCGATTTCGAGATCGGGACTACCTCTCTCTCCTTGGATCAGTATTCCTAATCCTCAATCATCGTCCACCTCCCTCGCCGCCCCAGCAGCCACCACCCTCCTCGGATCCTCCCTTACCAACACAACCTTACTATCCTCCTTCCTCGCCTCATCTCCGAGCCCTACACCACTATCCGCATCCCCTCCACCCACCACTCTACCCACCGCAACCTTATCTCCACTCGCGGGATCAATGCCCAAAATGCCGCCCACATTATTCCGATCCCCAGGCACGCTGAACTCTCGAAACGCAAATCTGTAGTCGTTCAAGTGCTGTCTCACCGCTTTGCCGAGTTTGTCTTTCGAGTTTTTCGAGTGGTGGCCCGTTCCGCAGATTGCATACACGGGTCGGTTCCCCTTGGCGTCTTTCTGTTCCTTCAGACATTCAGACAGATACTGCACCGCTTCTTCCGGATGTAAGCCGTGAAGATCGACGTATAATTCCTTGGAGCCCGCGCTGCCCGCTGCGAGAGCCTTGTTACGTTCGGCGTAGAGGGCGCGGGCGGCTTCGCGGTGTTTCTCCCGCATCAAGGCGTTCTCGTTCTGACCTCGTAAGGAGAGCGCTTTGGCGCCGCGGGCGTCGTTTCGGTTCCAGGCTTGGGCGGCGGATTGGAGAAATTTGTTGCGGAGGCCGCCGTGCTTAAATGCTTCTTGTCGAGCTTTGAGGTAAGCGGAGTTGACCTTGTCGCCAGTCTCGAGCCAGGGTACTTCTTTCGGAGCTGGAATCGCCATTGCTGCTGACGAGTTTTCGCGAGTGGAAGTGAATGAGCGGTTGTTGCGAAGACCGCGGCGCATGGCATCGCGGATGTTGTTGGTACTCGGTGCGGGGGAGGGAGACATGCGGACTACATCTGCGAGACTGCCAGGCTGTTGAACTGGCTGTCCCTGATTGTGGTGACCGTGTCCTCCTCGCTTACCGTGGTGACGCTTACCAATGGGTTTGCTGGCGGCGGATCCTAGCGTAGGGAATGCTTCGTCATCCTGAAAGTCCACTCGTCCACCGGGAGTTGGAGCGCGAGAAGTGTGCCTGCTCCCGGGTCGTGAATTCGGTCGGCTGCTGAGACGTGGACCTGTAGGCACAAAGTTCGGAAAGAGACCTGGTGGTGCCTGGGCCATGGCTTGCTGCTGTTTTTGAAGTGCTGTATTCAACGATCCCGCGTCTACGCTCTGGCTGTCCTCATATGGATTACTAGTTGTTGGCTGCAGGGCCGGAAAGCTGTCGTAGTCTTGTAATTGGAAATTGGGCGTGAACTGCTGTGGAGTCGTCGTTCCACTGGTGGCGAGGGAGAATTGCTGCATGAGAATCGTCGGATCGTGGGAGAACAAGCAGGAGCTTCCAGCGATGCAATTGCCGGCCAGCCAGTACTTGCACAGATGGTTCTGCACTTCATGCGCGAATCTGCAGTCCGCTCGAGCACAGTGGCCACTAGCCAACCAGTACCTGCAGACCGTGGCTGATTTCTGCTGACCAAGAGGTGTCACAGGACGCGAACCAGGTGACATGTTCTTGCCAATGAGGTACGTCCGGTTCTGTTGCTCCTGTTGCTGTTGCGCAGCCGCGGAGGCGGCTCCGCTTGCGCTTTGAGTCTCCATGATCTGACTGACGGTCTGACTCAGGTCGTATCCGTTCGCTTCGAGTATCTGCTCCAATTCTTCATCGCTCCGGTTATCCTGGAGTATCGATCGCAACATGTCGTATGGGCTCATGTCGGTTGTGTAGGATGACATGTAGTCAGAAGAGCTGGCGAAACCAGAATCGCCGAAGCTAGCATTGCTACTCGTATCGTCGTTGACCAGCCAGTCGACGTTGTCACTACCATAGTCGCCATAGTTCTCCGAGTTGGGCAGGGCCTCACTGAATTGGTATGCGCTCAGCCGAGGGCTGTGGGGTATTACTGGAGTGGCCACGGGTAGTCTAGGAGAAGCCTTTGGTGAAGCAAATGGCGAGCCGATTGTGGAAGATTTTGTCCTCGCTAGTGCAGGTGGTTGAGGTCCGAAACCTGGTGGAACACTCGGTGTTGCGCTTGCAAATCGCGGCGAGCTCGTGCCAGAGGTGGGCGTCGCAGCTCGTTGTATCCACGGAGCAGGTGATCTCGAGCGAACCGGAACAGGCCCACGTGTAGGCGGAGATGACGAGGTTGTATCGCTTGCGGCCTTCCATTGCCAGAGCACTCCCAATACTGCATCTTCCAGCGCTTTGCCCTTCAGGGATGTGGGTTCCGACGACAGCAGCTCTTCCAAAGCATCGGTCTTCTCCTCCTCTCCGATGTCCTCCCTGTCCAGCACGGGACGACAAAGGTCGTATATGCGTTCAGAGACCATGGCGGTGGTGTTGTCGTTCGGGTGTGATCGTGGTGTCCAAAGGAGGGTGGTTGGTTTTGTAAGTGTGTTGTATCAGCTTCAAGTACCAGCTCGGCTGTGCCTATGAAACCGTCGCCGTCGTCGGTGGCGCACAGGTGAACAGCACGTGAAGATGCTGCGAGTGAATGTTGAAGTCGTGATCATAAGCGAAGGTGAGTGCAGGAAGGAGTGACAGCAGTCAAGTGAACTCGCTGCCAGAAGAAGTGAACGACAAGTGGTTGTGAGAGTATGACGAGGCGAGCTAGTTCTACTTGGGGTGGTCGAAGCACCGCCCTCGCTCCCGTCGTCCCGATTTCCTGGGGCTGGGAAGCTTGTTACTTACCGTATGACAAAACCTTTGGAGAGCTAAGGTATCTTCACTCGAACATTTCTAACCATCACCAACGACACAATACCACACACCATGGCGACACTGCGCCCTCTCCCCGATCAGATCCTCAATCCAGCGACAATCACTCCGCCGACCTTCACATTCGACTCCTTCCTCCGCCGTACCCTTCCGACCCTTGGAGCACCATCCAAAACTCATCGCCCATTATGTCCGGACTTCCTCAAAAGCAACGGCGTGTCATGTCCGCGGGAACCAAACTGTCCCGATCGACATTTCATTCCGGTATCAGAACGGAGCGGAGTGGGCCATCTCATATGCAAGCATTACCAACGAGGCTTGTGCAAGAAGAGTGCGGGAGGCTCATGCGATTTCGCCCACACATTTGATCTACGAGATGAGCGCGAGTGCAAGGAATTCTCTCGATATGGAATTTGTCCGCAAGGCGACGAATGCACTTCTCTCCACATCCCACCCACCTCAGAGCTACGGCGACCCGCCTGTCCACACTACGCGAGAGGCTTCTGTCCGCTAGGCCCATACTGTGAGCTTCGACATATCAAGCATCCACGCGCGTGTCCGTTCTACATGGCTGGATTCTGTCCGAACGGACGCGCGCACCCTCCGGATTTGGACAAAGTGGTGTGTTGTGAGTTTGGAGCTCATGCGAGGTGGATTCGAGATGAGGATATGAACCCGAAGAAACCTCAAGTGAGGAAAATCAAGGATCCAGAGCAGGAGAAGCGCGAACAGGAAGAGCGAGAAAACGAGTTTTACGATGAGGAGGATAGGAGAAGAGAGAGGTTCGAGAGAGATGGAGGTGGAGGTGGGAGAGGAGGATGGAGAGGCAGACGTGGAGGAAGACCGTTCAAGAGGAGATATTGAATCTGTGGAATACGTTGCGTGGACTTTTAGCGAGGCGTTGGAGGATATGGTGCTGGTAGCATGATGACTGCATTTACGATGGAAGGTCGACAGAGGCAAATCGAACCCAGCAGAACCGTCTAATGAGAGGATTGAGAGGAGATACCATATCATCGAGTATCGACGATTGGTCACCTGTTCGAATATTGGCTGTACTTACTGTTTATCGTTGCAATCACGCACGCATCTAGGTGCTCGAAGCAGAGGTTGGCTCGTATAGGTAAGAGAGGAGGATGTGCTAAGTAGTTCTAGGCATGGAGGTAACCTGGCAAGATATGCTTTGTAGATGTGTAGTTTGCAAGACGTGCTAAACAGCCGTACGTTATTTGAGCGTAGTTGGTCCTTTTCACCATTGAACGAAGAAATGGTATCAGCATAGGCCAGCCCATACCACTCGGTCCCGACCCCGCCGGGCGCGACCACCCAGAAACGGAGCTTACAGATACCCAATTAGGAAGTTGCAAAGAACCTGAAATGAAGCACGTCTCATGATCCCCCCCTCACGCAGCTGTGACGGCCTTGCAAGCTCCATGTTTCATGGTCGCGACCAAGCCTCCCGCCAGCATCCCATGACCATATGAGACATCACAGATCGCGGGACACTGTAGAAGCTCCGTGATTCGCATGTTGACCCTTCAACGCTAGACAATGTTGTTCTTGGCAAATGTGCGGTTACCTGTTCTGTGTTGATGGAGCGGCGGAGAAGACATGCTTCCTTGCCAGTGTATACGCTGTTTCTGAACTTGGTCGCGAAGGGTGGCCGGGAGGCTTTGCCGTCGTTTGAGGTGCATCGGTGATGGATCATGATGAGTGAGAGCTGGTTGGTACGTTCGTATGGTACTGTGGTACGATGTTGTGCTTGCGTGGTTGGTCTGAGGGTATGTCATTAATATGCTACAGTACCAGAACTCGATCGGGATTCGTTCGACTTTGGTGTTCTGGTCCTCTCTTTCTTCATCTGCGACTGCACCTAATCAAGACGCTCGATCACAATCGCGCTGGCGCCTCCTCCGCCATTGCAGATACCTGCACAACCGATCTTGCTCTTCTTCTCCCTGAGCACTCCGAGCAATGTCGTCACAATCCGAGCTCCGCTAGCTCCGAGGGGGTGACCAAGAGCGACGGCTCCACCGTGGAGGTTGACCTTATCCTCAGTAATGCCCAGCAGCTTCATGTTGGAGAGTGCGACCACGGAGAAGGCCTCGTTGATCTCGAAAGCGTCCACGTCTTCCTGCTTGATACCAGCATGCTTCAGGGCTTTGGGGATGGCTAGTGCGGGTGCGGTCGTGAACTTGGATGGGTTCTGAGCAGCATCTCCCCAGCCGAGGATTTTGGCAATCGGCTTGAGGTTGTGCTGCTTGACGTACGCTTCGCTGGCAAGAACAACAGCGGCAGCACCATCTGATAGAGGTGACGCATTGGCCGCCGTGACCGTACCGCCTTCTGGCTTGAACGCTGGTCGAAGCTTGCGAGTTGCCGCCTCGTTGAACTTGCCAGGCTCGTCGTCCTTCTCGACGGTTGTGTCGGGCTTCCCTCGAGAGCCCTTGATTGTGACCGGGCTGATCTCCTCTGCGAACCACCCGTTCTCCACTGCTGCGATCGCCTTCTTGTAGCTGCGAATGGCATACTCGTCTTGCTCTTCTCGTCCAAATCCATGATCAGATGCGCACTCCTCTCCTTGAAGTCCCATGTGCTCATTCTTGTAGGCATCGGTAAGACCGTCCTTGAGGAGGGCATCCACGAGCTTTTGGTCTCCAAACTTGGCTCCAACACGCATGTTGGGAAGGTAATGAGGAGCGTTGGACATGCTCTCGGTTCCACCAGCGACGACCACTTCAGCCTCGCCGGTGAGGATCGTGGCAGCTCCGAGGGCCATGGCCTTGATCGATGAGGCACAGACCTTGTTGATTGTGGTAGCGACAGTGGCTTCTGGCAGGCCAGCATTGATCACGCATTGTCTTGCTGGGTTTTGGCCGAGGTTTGCTGAGATCACATTTCCGAAGAACACCTCCTCGACTTCCTCAGGCTTGATGCCCGCTCGCTCGACAGCAGACTTTATTGCGTGAGCTCCAAGTTGAATGGCGGTCTGGCTGGAAAGAGAGCCCTGGAACATGCCCACTGGCGTTCTCGTGGCAGAGAGGATGTATACGGGTTGATGAGCCATGATTGAGGTGTTGTGTCGTGCGGTTCGTGGATTGGTCGCGTGGTCTTGAAGAACAGAAGAGTGGTAAATAATGTTGAGCTCTCCTCCCGCAATAAAATTATAAGCTCCAGTCGAGGGGTCCTTGAGGGCACGGCTTCCCGTCGAATGCCGGCCGCTTGACCAACCAATGCTGACTAAGGCAATTGAACAGAAGCAGCAAAAGGTAAAGGTAAAATCCAACGAGATTTCAGGTCCGACGCCGCGTCAACGCCATCACTCAGTCACAGCATCGCAACTCGCTGTCGCCGCCATGGACGACCTTTACGACGAGTTCGGTAACTTTATTGGCGAGCCGGAGGAGGACAGTCAGGAGGAGGAGGTGGGAGCTTATGATGGCGCGCAATACCTGGATGATGATGAGGAGGAAGCGGCGGGCGGCGCACCCACAGGCCAGGAGTTGATGGACATTGACGATGAGGGTCCTTCAAATGCGGTGGTGTTGCATGAGGACAAGCAATACTATCCCTCAGCATCGCAAATCTACGGACCAGATGTCGAGACTTTGGTCCAGGAAGAAGATACGCAAACGCTGCAGCAGCCAATAATTGCACCGGTTGAGCACAAAAAGTTCACAGTCGAGGAGGAAGATCTCCCAGAGGTGTACTTCGATCGCGGATTTCTCACAGACCTGATGAACTTTCCGGAGCAAATACGGAACATTGCACTTTGCGGACACCTACATCACGGCAAGACGAGCATAATGGACATGCTCGTGACACAGACACACAACATATCACAGTACATGGAGGGCAAGACAGGGAAGGCCAGAGACGAGCATTTGCGGTATACGGACACGCATGTTTTGGAACGCGAACGAGGGCTCTCAGTCAAGGCAAGCCCGATGAGCCTGCTCTTGCAAGGCACCAAGGGCAAAAGCCATCTCCTGAATATCATCGATACCCCTGGACACGTCAATTTCGCGGACGAGGTGGCTGCATCATTACGATTGGTGGACGGTGTCGTTCTGGTCGTGGACGTTGTGGAGGGCGTGCAGGTACAGACGGAGATGGCTATCAAGCATGCGGTCCTCGCAGGCTTGCCGCTGGTTCTGCTCATCAACAAGGTGGACCGACTAATGCTAGAGCTGAAGCTCCCGCCAAGCGATGCGTACTTCAAGCTCAAGCACGTCGTGGAGGAAGTCAACACGTTTATTGAGAACACGATTCCCGGCCGAGGCGAGAAGTTCCGTGTGAGTCCTGAGAAGGGCAATGTTGCATTCGCTTGCAGCAGCATGGAGTGGTGTTTCACACTACCAAGCTTTGCATCGATGTATGCGGAAAGCTACCCGAATGCAGAGTTCGATGTTGGAGACTTCAGCAAGCGGTTATGGGGTGACGTATACTTCAATCCGAAATCACGAAAATTCACCCGGAAGCCAGTGGAGGATCGCGCGAAGAGGAGTTTTGTGCACTTCGTGCTGGAGCCAATTTACAAGCTTTACTCACACACAATCTCGGAATCGCCAGAGGTCCTCAAGAAGACATTAGCAAGTCTCGGGATAACACTCAAGCCGAAACAGTTGAAGGCGAACGCGAAAGATCTGCTGAAAATGGTTTGCGAGCAATTCTTTGGCCCTGCGACGGGCCTTGTGGACATGGTTGTGCAGCACATTCCATCACCCGTGGAGGGAGCAAAGCAGAAACTGGAGAACTATTACACAGGTCCTGTGGACACGAAGACTGCAACCTCAATGCTCGATTGCGATCCGGACGGCCCTCTAATTGTTCACATCACAAAGCTTTTCAGCACTCCAGACGCTCAAGGTTTTCACAGCTTCGGTCGGGTTATGAGTGGGACTGCCCGACCTGGTCAGCAAGTAAGAGTGCTCGGAGAAAACTACAGTATCGATGATGAGGAGGACATGGTCAACGCAACGATCGACAGCGTTTGGATTGGCGAGAGCAGATACAATGTCCCTGTATCGGGGATACCAGCGGGCAACTTCGTACTCCTTGGTGGCGTGGACAACTCGATCATGAAGACGGCCACTATCATTGCACCGAAACTTCCGGAGGGAGAAGAGGCATACATCTTTAAGCCAGTATCTCACTTCTTCGAGAGTGTCTTCAAGGTTGCCGTGGAGCCGATCAATCCTTCTGAGCTGCCAAAGATGCTTGACGGTCTCCGCAAGATCAACAAATCATATCCCCTCATCACGACCAAAGTTGAGGAAAGCGGCGAGCATGTCGTCCTCGGTACAGGAGAGCTGTACATGGACTGTGTTCTGCACGATCTACGACGACTGTACGCGCAAATGGAGATTAAGGTCTCGGATCCGGTGACGAGGTTCTGCGAGACTTGCGTTGATCAAAGTGCGATGAAGTGCTACGCATTGACTCCGAACAAGAAGAACAAGATCACTTTCGTCGCGGAACCTCTTGATGACGGCATCGCTCAGGACATCGAGACCGGCAGAGTCAGCATCAAGGATCCTGTGCGAAAAGTCGGCAAATTCTTCGAGGAGAACTACGGCTACGATATTCTTGCGAGCCGCAACATCTGGGCGTTTGGGCCGGACGACAATAGTCCCAACATTCTGCAGAATGATACGCTCCCATCAGACGTCGACCAGAAGCTACTCCGCAGCGTCAAGGACACCATACGGCAAGGTTTTTCATGGGGAACGCGAGAAGGCCCACTGTGCGAGGAGCCGATCCGAAACGTCAAATTCAAGCTTACCGACATCGACCTCGCGTCCGAAGCCATCTTCCGCGGCGGCGGTCAGATCATTCCGACGGCACGAAGAGCGTGCTATTCATCCTTCCTCATGGCCGGTCCTCGCCTTATGGAGCCGATGTACTCATGCACGATGCTCGGGCCGGCCAACTCCGTGTCAGCGCTATACACCGTTCTCGCTCGTCGCCGCGGACATGTGCTGAGCGATGCTCCAGTGCCTGGCACTCCCCTTTACTCCGTCAAAGGCCTCATCCCTACCATTGACTCTTTTGGCTTCGAGACCGACTTGCGCATTCACACGCAAGGACAAGCGACTGTGTCTCTCGTATTTGACCGCTGGAGCATCGTTCCTGGTGATCCGCTGGACAGGAGTATCACGCTCCGCGCTTTGGAGCCGGCAAATGCTCAAGCAACGGCGAGAGATTTCGTGCTGAAGACGAGGAGGAGAAAGGGACTGAGTGAAGACGTTACGGTCAGCAAGTACGTCGAGCCGGAGATCATGAGGCAGCTCAGAGAAACGGGCATGTTGGATGGGGCTTGAAATGGACATGAATGACAATGAGGCATGCGTCCACGCAGGCCCGTGCTTGTCTGACCCGCAGCACTCCACGTTGGCACAATGGTCGTCCTACTGCAATGCTGCGTCGTGACGCTGAGACATGGCCCGAGAAAACGGGACCGCTCCGCTCGAAAGTCGTTGCGGGCCGCTCACGGAGCGAACTTCCCAATGTCGCTTGCTCGATTTTGGGCGCTCTGGACGGACCGTGGTCGATATCGAACTGCTGAAGAGCCATTCAACGGATCATAACAGGAGTCTTGTAGCGAATGCGCAGACCAGCCGAACGCGGGAGATTGGTGAAAACCAAGAGGGAAAGTAGCGTGTTGAGCGACGTTGATGAGCTTCGTAGCAAGGTTGCACATATCAAAATGCCCTCTCACGATTACATGAAAACTCTCTACAGCCTCAAAGTTCATCCATCCATCTGCGTGCAAGACGGATGTACAGATCTGACCGCAAATCCTTTCTACATTGAGTTCAGTACTGCAGGTTAAGGTGGTCTTTCGCGGGGTTTTGTGGAGTGTGGAGCAAGCTGGAGGAAAGAACGACGACTATCCATGCGCGTGACGAGCAAGAGACGGCACCGAATGGCGGTGGAGCTGGTTCCGAAGACCTCTTCTCGCTGCAATGCTTCCGCGAGCAGATTGGCATCACTACATTAACGGATCATTGCCACCTTTAATACAACATCTGTCCAAGCACTCTTGCACCGCCGAGCACTTCGACGGTGATCCTACCCAAGACACGACAGGATTTGCCCGTATAAGCCTTCCGTCTTGGACGTAGAGCTTGTCTAATCTTACATTCGGTCGATCAAGATGGGTGTCTTCCGAAGAGCTGGCAATCCGTCCGATGAGATTGCCGCCGAGCAGCAGTCCCAAACCTCTCAAGACAAAGATGCCGTTGTTCATCACGAAGTATGGCGACTACCAAAGAGCGGAGGCGGCGATGTCGCGCAGACCTTATTCAACTCTCCAGACGAAGTCGACGAGCCAATCGATCCCGAAGAAGAGAGGAAAGTTGTGAGGAAGATCGATTACATGATTTTGCCGTATCTGGTGAGTGAATACTACACAAACAGCTTACGTGCTGAATCACTGACTAGTCAACATACAGGCAGTCTGCTATGTGAGTAGATTGAAGCGGAAACGCTTCGCACGCATGATGCTAGCACGTCTTGCTGGCCCTTGTGCAGTGCCATAGCATATCTGTGACTCTGCTGACCTGTCGCAGGTTTTCTTCTACGTCGACAAAACAACGCTCAGCTATGCCGCCATATTCGGGATACGAGAAGACCTGAACATTGTCGGAACACAATACAGCTGGCTTTCATCGATCTTCTACTTCGGGTTTCTTGCTTGGGCTATCCCAACAAATCTTCTGCTTCAGAGATTACCAGTGGCGAAGTATCTTGGCTTCAACATCTTCCTCTGGGGTTTCTTCCTGATGCTACAAGCGGTCTCTCACAACTTTGCGACCCTTGCTGCACTTAGAGCGATTTCTGGAGCAGCAGAGGCTGTCGCTGATCCTGCCTTTATGATTGTGACCGGCATGTGGTATACCAGGCGGCAGCAGCCCATCCGATTTGGCATTTGGTACAGTACCCCGACCCGTTCACTAGGCCCGGAGAGCTCCTGCTGACATGCCGGCCGCCAGGTATTCAGCCAATGGTCTCGGCATCGCTCTTGGTGGCCTGCTCGGGTACGGCATTGGCAACATCAAAGGGAGCCTCCCTTCATGGAAATTCGAATTCCTAATCATTGGGGCACTATGTACGATATGGGGCATCGTCATAGCTGTCTTCCTCCCGGACTCCCCTGTCACGGCGAAAGGACTCAGTGTAAGGGAGAAACGTATCGCCGTGGAACGACTGCGAGAAGACCAGACTGGCGTTGAGAACAAGACCTTCAAGTCGTACCAAGTCTGGGAGGCGTTCAAAGACTACAAGCTTTATCTGTTCTTCCTCCTCGGCACGGTCTGCAATTGCCCAAACGGAGGCATATCGAACTTTGGAACGATCATCATCAAGGGTTTTGGCTTCTCCACTTTGGGTGAGTGAACTGAATGAACGGCAACACGGGCATGAGCTTTGCGAGCCGGGACTTGTTGAGACTTTGCTGACCTGCTTTCGCAGTCACCACGCTCATGCAAATCCCATATGGCGCCATCATCGCAATCTCGATCCTCTCCTGCGTCTTCTTGAACGACTACATGGCCAGAAATGGACGTCAAACACGTTGCTACTTCATCATTCTCTTCTTACTGCCCAACATCGCCGGCGCATTCGGGTTGAGATTCCTGGCGTCGGACAACATGGCCGGCAGGTTGACTTGCTACTACTTAACGGGCCCATACAATGCGGCCTTCGTCATGATCTTGAGCATGACCACCGCGAACACTGCCGGTCATACGAAGAAGGTCATCACCAACGCTTTCCTTTTTTTGGGCTACTGCACCGGCAATATCATTGGCCCGTTCTTTTACCTGAGCTCTCAGCAGCCAGAGTACCCTCTCGGCATTTGGAGTATGATCGTCAGTCATTTGCTCGAACTTGTGATCATCATCTTGCTGAGATTTCTTTTGGCTCGGGAGAATGCGAGAAGAGATCGATTGCAGGGCTTGCAAGAAGGAGGATTGGAAGGCCGAGATCTGGGCCTGACTGCTTTCAGTGATATGACGGATCGTGAGAACCTCAACTTCAGATATATATACTGAAGGAGAAATGACGTCGTGACAGGGCACGCAACAGTCTGCAGCGTTTGTGTTCTTGGAGAAGAGGATGCATGACGTAGATGTACGAACATCTGAATCTGAACGGCAAGTCATCGTGATATCGTGGTCATGCTGTTCATCGTATGCGCTACCAATGTCTCCCATTTTTGGACCGCGGGCTACAATACTGCACAGCCGGGCCACAATACGACAGACACGCCTTGTATCCAGCGAGTTCTTCCCGTTCACGGAGACTGCACCGCTAGTTCAGCGCGCGAAACGGCCTCGAGGACGCAGATACTCGATCAAGTCCATGTCCGACATTCAAAGTGAGACATGAACATTGCTTGCCCTTGCCTTGCTCGGCGCTTTCATGTGACAAACCACTTGCACTGCAGTTTCAGCAAGCGCTCGTTCTCGCTGAGAATCGGAACCCTTGCGACAAGAATAAGATCCCTGAGCAACAACCATCCAAGCCGCGGTCCTTCGCTTCGGCGCAATGAAGGTGACGAAAGCAACCATGGCACACCGTGCAGGGCACAAAGCTGAGGTGAGAACAATTGAAGCAAATCCCAACCAGAGATAAATTGATCTTTAATTTTGCGTCTTGCTCTTTTTAACCAACATTGCGATCTGTAAGCATCGGCTAATAAGTGGACTCCGTCAGGCATTAGGGTATAGCCGCGCAAGGTACAACCGGGGTGTGTAGAGATCGCCGCAGGAATGTTCTACCGGCGAGCAGGGATGGGGTTGTACATGCTTTGATGCCTCGGCTTGGTCGTTTCGTCCCAAGTACTTTCGTCCGATGCTGGTGGCACACGCACGACCAGCGTGCTGTAGTTGCTCAAGGGCGCGATGGTATCCCTGGTGCCGCCCAAGCTTGCAGGAACGAACAAGTTGACATTGCCGGAAGAGGAGTGGTGACTCGTGTTTGTGACGTCTGATGGCCGGGTCTAGAGGTACTTGGAGTATTGGCCCGTGGTTCAGCCGTTGCTGTGTTGTCCGGCCGTAGAGAGACCAGAGGAGATGCCAGGGAGGTAGTGCCAAGCCACCTTCCGAGAAAGTATCGCGGCGATGTGGTGACTCGAGGAACCATTGCGGCGAAATCTCTGTCCAAAATACACAGTTCGTTGGGTTCGGCTGACCATGGTACCCGGCTCCAAGGTTGATTTGCAAGAAGCGCCGCCTGCCCTCGATCGAATGCGAGAACGGAGCGTATGAAGAGATCCCTGAGGTTAACTAGTTCCCTCGCGGAGGCTTCGGGAAGTGGGCGGCCGTTCGAGGACCGTCACAGGGCTGAGTATGGCTCGAATGCCGTGCTTGCGCTTTTCGGCAGTGGCTAGTATTCCGTTGACCTTGGCATGATAGTAGTCTCATTTCATCCTGTACCCAATCGACCGATCAACCGCGCCGTTTTGAGGCATTGGGATATTGCGCGTATGCTGAATGATCGATGCTGGCTTCCCGATATCGTTTTTGACCATGGCCAGAGACAAAGGCGCTCGTAAATGCGTCTTGCCACATCAAGGGTGTGACCACAGGCATTGCTGGCGGTGTACTAGCAGCCATCGTCGGAATCTGCTGAGTGCCGTAGGCCGCTTGGGCTCCGGTCGGCGAAAGCTGATTTTGCATCATTGGTGCCAACGTTGTCTGTATGCTTCTGGGGGCGGGAGGGGTTACTTGAGGAGGTGGAGCGCCACCGAAGGCAGTGTTCCACTGCTGGAAGATTCCAGAGGGGTCCCACACTGGAGTATGTTGCTCATTGCTGACGACAGGCTCAAGCGCGAATCCAATTTGCTGAGACTGAGGAAGCTGTGTGACGACATGCGGCGGATACGAGGGCGCGGTCGACATTTCGAAGCTGTTAGCATGGAACGGCATTCCAGGCCGACTCTGTATTGGCTGACCAGGCATGTTGTTGAAGGTGCCATATTCACTCGGTGCCATCGAAGTTTTGCTGGAGGCAGCATCCGTCGTGCTGGCCCATCCAGGTGTATGGAACGGGACTGCATTGCCCTGGGTTGAGTATGTGCTCGAAGGCGTGGACTGGTTCTCCATTACTGGACTTCTCAATCCCAATGTCGATTTCAATTCGAACGGTAGTGACGTATCGGCGCTAAAGGCTTCACGGAGCGCATTGATCTGAACTTGCATCTCCGGTGTGGATGAGGGTAGACAGTGTTCCAGAACACGCATGTGTCGGGCAAAGTACTGCCTTGCTTGGCTGTTCAATACAGGATCAGGTGAGGTGATTGCAGCCTGAGAATATTAGCATGCCGCCCAGCACACGCGGAGCGAAAGCAACTCACCAAATGCAGCATGGTACATGTCAATACACAGTAGATCGTGTAGTTGACTCCCCGAATCATGAAGTGCAGCCCGTGAAAACCAAAGTCGCGATATAGCGCCTCTTGAATGCGGCACATGCGCACTGCAGCGTCCAAACAGATGTCTAGCTGGCCTTTGAAGTCGGGATCTCCTTTGTCAAGCAGTGCTTGAAGCTGAGGTCTGTGGTGCATGATCACCACCAAGTGATGGTAACAGTTGACATCAGCGACATAGTGGTCGCCACCTAGCCACGGCGGACTGCCATCCTCCGGAAAATGGATCTGGAAGTCTGGCGGTAGTTGTTTCAGCCAGGCGGGGAGGTCTTCGTTGTGCCGTACGAAGGCCGGGTCCAGTGCCCAGTCCTTCCTATGCCGTCGATTGGCCTGCCATAGCACATTCGACAGCTTGATGTTTCGAACTGATTGCGCCATTACTGTACTCTGACGTGACGCTTGAAGCTCGAATGAATTGACGTCGCCAGAGGGAATTGGCATGTCAACGTCCACCGTGTCGAGCTCGATGGAATAATCCAGCCGTCCCTGCGGAGCCCCTACCAGGATTTCCAGCGTGAATAAGGCTTGCCAAATTCGTGTTCTCATCATGCAGTCTGGCTTTCTCAGCTTGCAGGCATTTCCCATCCGATGCTGCTCGCGATGATCGTGAAGACCAAGGTCCAATCCCATCGTGATCATGTACTTCGTATCCATCCATGAACGGTAGTAGTACCCACGCTTGGATATGCTCTCCCTTGCTTTCATCAGTATCAACATGGCTTGGATCGTACTCAGTCTCGGCACGTCCTTGAAGCGCTCCTCGTGGCGGGAGGCAAGCGCGAGCCACCTTCGGGATTCCACCTGCTCTTCCAGATACCTTGCTACACTGGCAAATATGCCCTCGAGGAGCAGAGGCGAGATCGTGTTCCGTGCCACTCGCCACTGGTCCAGAAATGCGCCTTTGTTGAGTACAGGAACGTAGGGATGGATGTGCTCAAAGAAGTAGCCAAAGTAGTCCATGGCCCTCTCCTCCGAAGGCATCATCTCAGGCGGTATGCGTGCGACTGGATCGGCCAGAACAGAAGCCGGAAGGACGACCTCTGCTTCCTCCATCGCCGGAGCGTCAGCGGATATTTGCTGTTGATTCGTGATATAAGGTGCGGCAGATGTGACATCGATCTGCAAGTCACCCATTTGGTGCGATAATTCTCGCACAGTGGCATCGACATCCTGTGGATCGCCACCAGAACTACTCGAGCCCACAGTCTGGGAGCGGATAAATGCAGGGTGTCCGCGAGAGTCGTAGTCGGATTGTGCTGCGTCCGATGTAAAGTAGGCATTCACGGGCTGAGTGGCATCAGGACGGGATGATGGGGTTCGGTCAAACGATTGCAAGTAATCAAGGTCATGGCGGAGACCTGGGGTTGAGGCCGGAGGCGGTGGATCCAAGGAAGGCGGAACTCCGTTGGCCCACTCGTGGAC
This sequence comes from Zymoseptoria pseudotritici STIR04_4.3.1, assembly GCA_000223685.2. Taxonomy (NCBI): domain Eukaryota; kingdom Fungi; phylum Ascomycota; class Dothideomycetes; order Mycosphaerellales; family Mycosphaerellaceae; genus Zymoseptoria; species Zymoseptoria pseudotritici. The sequence goes on from AFIR01000367.1 coordinate 45,390, forward strand.
CATCTGCGGTTGGGCGGTCAGGACATTTTGAGAGCGTTGTTTCGTGTCGATCGGAAATGTGGTGTTCTGGAATGAAAACTGCTGAGTGCCGGTGGTAGAGCTGGCGGTTTGCTGGTCGTCGTCCTGGTCCAAAGTCGGTGGCACACATTTGAGTTTGAGGCGCACACATGCTCCACACGGCCATGGACCGTTCTGTAGAGCGCCATCGCAGCGGATTTTGCGTTTGCGGCAGCCATCGCAGGCGCGCATGACCTTCAGCCGCTTGTGTCGGTTATACTCGTCGACGAAGACATACTGCTTCGTGTGGCCAGTCGCCGGAGGCGCTGGCGTGGCGGTAGCGTGGCTCATCCGGTCGGCAAGCTTGTGCTGTGAGGATCGATTACCAGAGAGGTCGGGCCAAAGAGACAGCGGTAGTGATGTAGAGAGGCATCGGAGGTGTGACAGTGGATGCGCGTTAACGCCGAGGACCAACTGGGATGGGTCGTGGTCAAAGTCCGGTGCAATTCATATCACGCAGGGTGAGGGCAGGATGGCGAGTCGCGACACCAAGGCCAGCATAACATTAACACCCGTTGCCGTGGCTGAGGTAAGGTGTAAGCGGATGCGGTACTCCACAGTAAAGGGTGGGCGTGGGACTCCTAATAAACGGGTCGCAGGAGATCGCCCGGAGGTCGGCAATGGAGGAACGGACGACGAGCAGCGTCGAGGACGAGGATGAAGTCAAGCTAAGGTCGGCCAAGCGAAGCAGGTGAGACCAGCCGGTAAGGTTTTGGGAATGTGGGACGGAAGTAATAAGGTAATAGTCGAAGGATCCATGAGGAGCCATGAATTATCCGCCCGCAGTGTGCGATGGATGCTTCTTCTGCACACCACTACCGCCTCACCATTACTCCTCGGATTCGATAAGACACACGTCCGGCGGGCAATGGGTTCAAGTCGCAGTGCCAGCAAGCAGCCTACGTCCGTAGCATCGATCTCTCAACGACAACATCCATTCTTACCCAAGGTCTCAGACAGACTCTCCTCAGTCGGCCATCACTCGGGCATCTCGTGCGGCGTGGCCTGTAGCACTGGTGCGTCAGTAGTGACGGGCATTACTGCACTGCCTCAACTCGCAATCGATAGTCTAGACCGGGAGCTATAGCAGTACGGACCAGACGTCTACTAAAAAGCAAGTTAAAAGCGACCAACCCGGCTCGATACTTTGCAAGGTATCAGCGCCGCTGGGCTTTACGACATCATCCAACAGCTGCATCGTGAGGGCCTTTCACAACAACTGTCACTCATCATTCCGTTGCATGGCCATATAGACACTGCGAGCAATCTCCCGTTGTCCTCAAGAGCGCGTCGACTCTTCTTCACAAGTGACCGGCACAGTGCCAGCAAAGATCCGCGGTCATATTCGTCAGCTCGATCTTTGCCCTAATGAAAGAAAGCCGCTGCTGCCCAACCATTCGCTGCGTGAAACGGGCGTCTTCCAACAAATTCGCAACCGCAACGTGGGGTGTTGTGCACTTCTGTACTGCTGCCTTGTCGCATCACTCGCATTAGTAGCGTAGTAGTGATAAAGAAGCACGCTCGTCAGGAATCAGTTCGTTGTCTTTCAAAATCCCCGCGCTGACAAGAATCCTTCGAAGTCAAAAACGGGCGGATTCTTGTCAGCGCGGGCCGCCCTCCGCGTAGTAAATCTGCCGGCTGTGTGCCACCCGCATCTTCTCACACCTCACCAACACCAAGATCATCATAAACTCATACACACCACACGGGACATCATGGACGCCGCAAAGGACAACGCCAACCCGACCATCAAGAATCCTTTTGATCTGCCATCGCGACCTACAGGCAAGGACCGCACCAAGCCCCAGGGCATATTCGATGCTCTAGTACCCGCATATCCCAGCCTGGCAGATCCTGCCTCGCCACCAGAAGTGCTCTCCGACCTGTCCGACTCTGCCTCCGAAGACGAACGAGAAGAAATCGACGAGCAGGAAATCTACGATCTCATCTCCACCATCACCGATCCTGAGCATCCGCTCACCCTCGGCTCGCTCGGCGTCGTGAACCTGGACGACATCAAGATCTTCCCACCTTCCTCGCCGCGGTCGCGCATCAGCTCTGTGCGGGTATTGATCACTCCCACGACCACGGCGTGCTCTTTGACGACGGTCATCGGATTGGGCGTCAAGGTCCGCCTGGTCAATGCCCTGCCGCCACGCTTTCGAATCGATGTGCGCATCAAGGAAGGCACTTCTTCATCTGCCGACGAGGCCAACAAGCAGCTGGGCGACAAGGAGCGTGTTGCTGCCGCCATGGAGAACCGCAATCTGATCAACATGGTGAATCACATGCTGTCTTCGTGCGAGCAGTGAATGTGGTCATGATATTGATTCGCTGAGCGCCGCTGGCCGAGGAGAGGCATTACATGCTATTCCTGCTAGCAACGACAATTCGCTATCGGCCATCGTATTCGAGCCTGAGTAACAAGTCCCGCCTGGCAGATGTAGACGAATCCACTTTGCTAGCTGTCGATCTATCGTATGGCAGGACGCACATGCTTTTCCAGCCGAGCTACAGCATGAACGAGCGGCTTGGCGTGACTATGGCCAAGCATACAGGCGCTCCGCTTCAATGCTACACCGCCAGAGGCACGACGACCCGCGGGAATTGGGACTTCGGTGGCCCGAATGCACGGGGACTCGGGGACGTTCAGAACCGCTGGTCTCAGAAGGGAAATATTGGGAATAACCGGGTTTCTGCATGTCTTGATGGAAGCCATCGTCGTTGACCACACGGAGTTGGGATGCTACGTGGTGGATCACAGCGTATAGAAGGACCCGCTTGCTAGCCTTTAGTGAGAACGAAACCCACCGCAGTGGGGCTGAAAGTCTTAGGCATAACGTTAGATGAATGAATTGACCTGATGACTGTAGTAGATCCTAAGCCATTGTGACCAATTCCTGCCTGTTGAGTCGGAGAGTCGAAGTGGTTCCTCGTAACCTATGTGTTCCGACCCACGCTCGCTATGCTTCCTTCTGTCTTCCCAAACCATCATTCTGTACCCGCAATAACTCCATGCACGCTTCCAAACGCTCATATGTTCCAATACTGTATTTCAATCTTTCACTGCCGCATCGCCGCCGGAGGAGGCGGTCCACTCGGTCCGCCCGCCTGTCCAAATTGTGTGTAGTTCTGATCCGCCATGGCCTTGGAAGCGCCCTCGGGTGGCGCGTAGGCTGGGGGCGGAGCCACATACGGCGGAGGTGGATGGTTTCCATACGGCTGCATCGGGTAGCCTTGCTGGTTGGGGTCCTGGTAATAGGCGTTGTATTGCGGCGCGGCATGTTGTTGTTGTCTGTATTGGCGACGTACCATCCACCTGTGGTATCGCTTGAGAGGAAGTCCTTTCTTCATGCGGCGGCGGGCGTGAAAGTAGCCGCCCACGAAGTATAGGAGGATGATGGCGAGGATGACGATGATGATGGTGTATCTGATTGCGTAGCCGGTCTGTCAAGACGTTAGCGAGTGAATGGTGGGTTTCGTGCGGGCTCGAATGCTTACATCTGACCACCACCAGTTGCCATCATAGTAGTCGTCGTTGACAGAGTTGCTCATGTCTCCGGTGTTCTGGCGTTTCTGAAGCCTGGCAGCAATATCCATCCGGGTCGTTCCAAGGATGGCGGGAGAAGGCGAAGACTTTCGATGCACCACGGCGAGGGTAGACTTCAAGCGCGATCAGCTCGTCGAGGATCCGATTCGAATGTCGTAGATGTTCGTCGAAGCGAGTGAGTTGAGCGGCGGTCGAGGTGAGTTGCTGATGAGATAGGTTACGTCGTGAGGATGATCGGGCTGGTGATGAAGATGGAGGCACCTGGCAGCCGCAGGTGGCGCGGACTTTTTAGCGTACCTACCTTTGTGGCGCATCCCGGAATAGTTCACTGCTGGAAGCTTCATCTTGATGTGCAAGGACATCCACTCTGATACACACGCATTGAATATTGCCACCGAGCAGCAAAGCCGCCGTCATATCGAACATGCACGAGCGCCCAGTCATGTACCAATGCGAACGCATACTACGAGCTCTGGGAAACCTCTCTGCGTGGTAGCTCTCTCCACGGAATTGTTACAGCCAACTTTTTACAACATCGAGACCGCAGATCCGATTCCGTCCATGCAGCAAGCCCGGCTCATCGAGCGCAATGCAGCACATGCGATACAATACAGCCAGGTCATCACATCGGAGTTGAAAGCCATGCGCGGTGCCGTGCGAGTGAGCTCTTCCTGTGCTACAGGTACGATCCCCCTGAAAACTTGTCCGAGAAACCGGCAGCCTTGTTGAGCATCTCTCGCTTCTGAGTCGTCGATATACGACCTCCACTTCCCATATCCTTTTCGCGATCGAATGCTCGCTTGCTGGGATCATCTTCCGCCTCGACGCCCTTCGTCTTCGCATGTTGGTCCATGAGAGATGGCCCTCGTGTCTTCTCCTGTAACGATTGTCAGCGCTCATCCCACAATCCAAAGGCTGCATCGCCCAGACACTTACGATATGCTCCTGTATCTTCTCATGCGCTCCAGTCTTCTTTGAGATCTTGGCTGGATTCGGCCGTGTCGTCGTCGAAGTTGTGCCAACTCCCATCATCTCGTCCGCCAGGCGCTTTCTCTTCTGCTCCGGTGTCTCATGCCATATTGAACTATCGTCTCCCCCAGTTTTCGGTGCCTTAGCACCTTTGCCAGTATTGAATCCTCGCGGTCTTTGCACTGAGGGATCCATTCTCGCTGCGAGATCGTCCTGCTTCGGAGGCATCATCATCCAATCATCTCTTTTCAGCTTCTCCTCAGCCTGTGGTGCATCTGAGACTGCGGTCTGTGTGTCGTCGTCGTTGTCGTTGCTGATGGCATCGCCCGTGGGTAATGCTGGTCCGAAGTCGTCGTCCTCGTCGCTACTGTCATCTTCGATAGTATTTGCCGGATGACTTGGTCTTTGATCAAGAGGTGCAGGTGGCATGGCCGGTCCTATAACTCTTTGTCGTTTGTCTGGCTCATCTGGACTCGAAGGTCGCTTTGCGCCGGAAGCTGTGGTTGGTGCAGCATCTGTATCTTCGTCTTGTTGCCGCTTTCGTTTCGCTAGAAGATGTGGAGGAAGCTCTGCGCCTATTCCCGACATGTTGGCTGGTCGTTCGTGTGTTGTTGTGGAGCGAGTAGACTTTCGAGAGCTGGCATGTGAACGCTTCGTGGTTGCGGCGGAGCTCATGCCGATCGCCGCGTCAACTTCATCCTTTGAGAGCGTCACGGTTGTTCGCATACTACGAGCGGCTCACGGGCTGCAAAATCTTGTGCGGCTTTGATGCTACAGGGAGCAAACAACGAATACTACACTTGTATCACCAACGGACCGGACGTGATCGAGATCTCGAAATTCCCTGGCCAAATCCCACCCTCGCCAGGATCCACGTTACGATACAACACGATAAACAGCCTACGAGAGCTTGAGTGCATTCTTCTGGGACGAATGAGGCAAGAGCAATGAGCGTGAATACAGAACATCGATGAGCTCTACCGGCGGAGATGGCCACCAAGGCGGGAGTAATGAAGACGTGGAAGCGGACGAGCTGACACGGAATTCGGAGGCACGGCTGGACGGTGAAGGACACGCAGAGGCAACAGAGTTTGGAGACTTCATAGAGCCAGATGCTGAAGTGAATGCTCTGGTTGAGGATGAAGGAGTCTTACCCGAAAGTGCTGTCAACGGGGAAGTCCACGAAGAGCAGGAAGCGGATGATGGGAGCGACCAGGACTATCCGCAGCTCCGCAGGAGCCAGGAAGGGGACGTGTCTCGCGAAGACTTGAACTCTGGTCCTAGGACTCCAGCTAGGAGAAGTCCATTGGGCAGCAATGCGGATTCTGGCTCAATTCCGGACGATACACCATCTGTGCGTGGCTCACCTGTTTCCTCCCTTGGACGCGGTGCGTCTCCGTCTCTTCGCAAAGGGCCAAACAGAACTCCGTCAGGTGCATTGCAGCCATTCGAGCGTCGCTTCGAGGCAAGATTGTCGGCATCTCCGTCCAACTCACCGAGAGCACAATCACCGGCGTTCTTAAGTCCACATTCGAGGCAGATATCGGTGTCTTCACGTATGTCTGGCATCTCTTCACAGAATTCAGAAGCGGACTCCGAGGTCCCTCAAGCACCATGGGACGTTGTGAGATGGACCAAACTGCGGAAGATCACTGGACAGGCGTTCTCAGAAGCAGGGAAACGCAATTTTGGTCGGCCTACGTGTATTGCTGTCTCGGCTTTGATCGCCATCGGCACTTCGAAGGGACTCGTGTTGGGCTTTGATTATCACCAGACATTGAAGATCATCATCGGACAAGGCACTAAAGCAACTGAGTGTGGCTCAGTCACAGCCCTTGCCATCGCAGCGGACTACTCGACCATAGCCAGTGGTCATGCCAATGGTAGTATCTTTACGTGGGAAATCAACAGGCCCGCGAGACCATTTCTGTCCATCTCGCCGCTCGATCAAAGCGTCCTCCAGGATTCCAAGCATTCGGATGGGCACATGAGCAGCTGTGCAGTCCTACATGTTGGCTTCCTCGGCACTAGACACACTGCTTTAGTATCGGCAGATGCAGGAGGAATGGCTTTCTCTCATCTTGCGACTCGAGGTCTCGGTCCGGTGGTCAGGACTGTGAAGACGACTCGTCTGCTCGGACGCTATCCGCCTGCCGAGCCCCAGGTTGAGCGAAGCAAGAAGCTCAGCTCTGTCTTAGCCTTCTCGCCATTGCCTCTCGGAAACGTTGAGCAAGCGACCGACACACTGGGTTTGACAGCACTTCTCACGCCATACTTGTTGGTCATCGTTTCAACTACGCCGATCGCACGTACGCAATTCAAGGCGCCACGACCCAAAGAGCTTTCGCCTCATAGCACGCTGAGCGGATGCCTTGCCTGGTTTCCAGCTGTGAGACTTAAGAGTCCGCGCCCAGACTCGGACAAGGCCACTTCAGACACGAAGCTTGTGTATTGTTGGTCGAACGTCCTGACTGTTCTGGACGTGAAGATCATTGAGAATGAGGCATCGACAGATCCACAAAAGCCGCCTGCGCTGGAGTTCAGTCCCAGGAGTCGTTGGCGCGCGGATGAAGCGATAGTCGCTGTTCAGTGGCTTGGACGGTCCGTGTTGGGTGTTCTGACTATCAGTCAACGCCTTCTCATTGTCGAGGACGGAAAGTTGCGAGTAACGGACTCGATCGACCTGCTTCATCGTCACATTTACCATCAGGATCCTTTCTCTCACCAGCTACACGCTGTCGTGGAGCAGCTCAACTCCGAAGACCCCTCTCTTCACGGTGTCGTTGCAGATGCATTCTACATGAGTTTCCGAGTCTACAAAGGCCGAGTATTTCTCCTCGGTTTCAACGATCTGACAGTCGGCACACTGTCGAATTGGGCAGATCGCCTGCTGGCATTGATGGAGGCAGGCGATCACATCGCAGCAATTCGACTCGCAACAGAATACTATTCCGGTGCTGCCAATAATATCACAATTGGGTTACCTGAGGATGACTCTACTCGACATGAGATGGTTAGAGAAAGGATTATGGGAACGATATCTGCCTCATTGAACTACACATTCTCACAGCAGGACAGTGAGAGATCGACCAGATTGCGAGAGCTGGCTGAAGCCTGCTTCGAGGCTTGCATGACTATGAAGGAGCACGACTACCTCTTTGCCGATGTCTTTGATTTCTTCCAAGAAGCTGACGAGGAGGCTGTGTTCATCTCGATCCTCGAGCCATACATACTTGACGGCGAGGTCAACACGCTTGCGCCTGAGGTCGTCCAAGCCATGGTCTCGCACTTCATCAGCGAGAACCAAGCCGCTCGGCTGGAGGAGCTTCTGTGTCGATTGGAGCCACATTCTTTCGATCTAGACCAGGTCACCATGCTCTGCCGACAGCATAGCCTTTACGACGCGCTCATATACATTTGGACGCAGGCGATTGGCGATTATGTGACGCCCCTTGTCGACATTCTAGCATTGGTGAAGATGTTGCTAGATGGCGAGGCGGTTGATGAACTTCCAAACAACCCCTTCTACGACTCGGCTTCCAAAGTGTTCCCGTTCCTGGCCTACTCCTTGACAGGCCGTCGCTACCCCAAGGGTGAGCTTGCGACTGAAAGCGAGGCGTATAGTGCGAGGAGCGACCTCTACGAATACCTCTTCGCAGGCACAGTCACGGCGTGGCCACCGGGCAGTGACAAGATCTTCCATACAGCTACTACTGCCGGAGAAGAGCCAGCGTTCCCTTACCTTGACCTTTTGCTTCAATTTGACGTCGCGAGCTTCATGAGTATGCTGAACGAGGCTTTCGAGGACTCTTTCCTGAACGAGTTCGAGGATGACTTCACCACAAACGGTACATACCGAGTCAATGGAGCCTCAAGTCGACAAAGTCCGAAGAAAAGTCGACAGCAAATCATCGAGATCATGCTGGACGTTATGCGCCAAGGGGACTTTGTGCCAGAACAGGTCATTTACTTGGACATGTTTGTTGCTCGGAGCGTTCCAAAGTATCCCGGACAGCTCATACTGTCTGGGTCTCTTTTGAACGGCGTCCTACAACGCCTGTGCCGACCACCTCTGGATTCTTTGAGAGACGACTGTCAGCTCAGCGTGGAATACCTACTCTCGGCATATCACCCAACGGATGTTGCTGCACTGATCGAGGCACTTAGACAAGCGCGCTTCCTTCGGGTACTGAAATCTGTCTATCGCGGCGAACGCATGTTCACAAAGCTTCTGGACGCCTACTTTGAGGATCCAGAAGACAAGCAGAGCGTATTCGACTGCATCACGTCGTGCTTGCGGGCGACCACTAGACTGACTCAAAAGGATGTGGCATCTGTCAAGCTTGTCATCTCTGCACATGCCCAAGACTTAGTCGACATAAGCCCCGTGCAGACTTCACGAACGCTGGCAACATGTGCGTCCGAACTACTGCAACCCAGCATCGACGCTCTAGAAGATTCCCATCAGCAATTTGTGTTCTTGCGAGCGCTTCTCGAGCCCGGGCTTCTGCGGGACTCGACGATCTCCTCTATGCCGATGACGCCAGAACAGAGCTCTCCATTCGTTGAGCAGTACGTGCAGCTCATGTGTAGGCATGACCCGGTCCACGTTGCCGATTATATCAAGATGCTACCATCCGGTGACTTGCGGCTTGAAAAGGTATTGCCAGCTATAAAGTCCAGCGGCGTCATCGACGCGGCTGTAGCGCTACTCGCTCGGGATGGCCTCGCACGAGACGCAATGGACCGGCTTGTAGCCCACGTTCAGAGCATACAGCACGCTTTGACGAGCCTGGTCACTGCTGCCGCGTCAAGTCCAGATGTGGTTGCCTCGCAAGAGACTTCGGATGACCTCACAGAGGAACTCGAAAAGTACAACAGGGTCGGGATGTGGCTCTGTCAAAGTCAAAGTGCAACCGTGGCACGCAAACCTCGCCCACGGACGAATTTCGCGTGGGAGGTTGATGAAAACGATCTCGACTTGGACGAGTACCTCTGGTTGAATCTGATTGATGTTGTGGTACAAGCATCTCAAGAGGTCTCTGTCTCCCTGAAACATTTCGAAGAACATCCGAGCGAAGGAGAAGTCGACAGAGATGCATTTGACACATCGAAGATTGCTCTCGCGCTTCGCTCAAACGTCCAGCAAGCTTTTACAGCGCTGCTCGCAACGACTTCGACGCCCAGCCTCGATCCGAAGGCAAGGAGCGAGACCCGTACAGTAGAGCCGGCCGATCACCTCAGCTTTCTACGCATCCTCCGAGCTTTCCTGACAAGAGCCGCCAAGACTGCACCGTCTTTGGCCGAACTACGCGCGGTTCTATCGGACGTCTTCTCAGCCTACACGTTCGAGCAAGGAATTCTTTCCCTTGCCAACGAGCTGCTCGGATCAGATGTCTTCGCGGACATCAAACAGGCGAACGCGCTGCGCCAACGCGGCTGGCGCCCGCGCACTCAAGTCTGCGAACGATGCAAGCTTCGGGCGTGGGGACCTGCAACGGGCGAGATTGTGTTTGACGAGTGGGTGTCTCGAGAGCAGGGAAGGGAAGCAGACAAGGCGCGGAAGATATTGGAGAGAAGTGGTGGAGCGGAGGCTAGACGGTTATCCAGGGGCAAAGCCAAGGCGAATGCATCGGAGAGAAGCGCTGGTGACGAGGAGGACACGAAGCGTCTGGCACTGGTGGTGTTTGCGTGCCGACACGTGTTTCACAGGGTGTGCATAGACGAACAGTACCGGGAAGGAACACCGCTGCGGCCAGAAGCGTATAGATGTCTGATATGTACAGAGCAGAAGTAGTCAGGGGAGCGCAGCAGAGGTGCAGCAAGAGCAACCACCTGCTGGAATGTCACGTTTTGAGCTGGCCTTGAGAACTGAACTGAAGTTTAGACGTGGTTCGGCGCTCACTTTCGTCTATCTACCAAAACCTCCGAAGCCACCTCCGTCTCTGACCTTGAAGAATTTGCCCAAGTTCCTGAGATTTTCGTTCAAGCTCTGCGTCGCACCGTCTCTATTTCCATCGCCGTCGATCGAAGCACGACCGATGGGCGGCGAGGTGGTTCGACTGGCGCTGTTCGCTGACATAGTGCCGTCTCTTCCGCCCACACCGAGATGCGGTGACCCGGAGGACACGAAGCGGTCTCCCGCATCTCTCGCAGCGTTCATGAGCACATTGCCGAAATTGGACGGGTCAAAGCGAGCGGGTAGTGAGGGCGTCGAGTGCGATGCCGCGCTATCCTTCAATGCGGCGAGGCCCAGTCCTGTGGCAGTCGTTGGACCCTGCGGTGTGAGTTGCAGAGTGGCAATAAGTGGATTGCTGTTCTGAAGGTTTTCGTTGGCAGAACTGGCTTTGTGCGCGTTGAACAGTTCGATGAGGTGGTTCTGGTCTCCTTTTCGCGCAATGCCCTTCAGCTCGAGCATTTTTCGAAAATTGGGCTCCGAACGGTCGCGAATGTGAATGAGATAGGCTTGCACGAGCCCTTCCGGCGGCGATGCGCGGACCTGTAGAGTTTTGAGGATTGGATCCAATTTTGCCGTGGTCTGATTGACGCGCTTGACGAAGGCAGCGTTGACTGGCGTGCCTGGCTCAGCGTTCAGGGTCGCGAGTTCCGCGAAACCCTTCTTCAAAACGTAAGAGTCAAGAAGCATTTGCTCGGCGCCTGTCTCTGAGACGGGGCGGCTCGCGACAATGTTGAGAATGTAAGTGTTTGTGAGAGCGTCGACCATGTTGTCACAGTACGCGCGAGCGTAGTGGGGCTTGTGTAAGTAGCGCAGAATCTCTCGGCTGCGGTCTTTGACTCGTTGCAACAGAGATGATACGAACGAGCTTTGGTCGCCGACGCTGTCCATTTTACTCCAGGCTACTGAGCGCATTTCTCGCCAGGCTGGCTCACAGTCCGCTTCCGTCTTGTGTACCAGACCACGGACAGCAGCTGAGGCAACACCCAGGAATGTGTCGGCTTGTGACTGTAAATCCACTTTCTCGCGCAAGTCTTCATCGATACGAGACTTGATCTTCTCCTCGAGCTGGATAGTCGTCTGGTAGCAGTAGTCTGCGGTGTTCAAGATGATCACAGCGTCCTCCATGCTGGGACCGCCCGTTTTCTCGGAGAGAAAGTAAAAGAGCACTTGCTGTGCATAGGCATCCAGATATTTTGCGAATGTCTTTGATAGTTCCAACAATCGACTTCCTGTGGATAGCTTTGCACATTGCGCCAAGGTCACGCGGTAGCTGTGAAACAATTCCGTAGACGATGGAATCACCAGCTGGGAATGGAATTCTTCTTCCGGAGGACGAACAGGCTGTTGTCGGTATCTGGGTATGAGATTTGAGAGCTGCTTGTCCTGCGACTCCACCCATATGCTCAAATATGGCTCGAAAGCTTCCGAAATGGCCTGACTGAAGCCCGGTCGTCTGTCTTCAATCGAATTCACGGTATCCATAGATGACCTCGACTCTCCAGAAGAAAATCGTCGCTCGAGACTGTGCTCGAAATCCAATGTCTCTTGAAGACAGGACAGGAGAAGATTGACATCGGGCGGCTGACCGTCCGCTCTCCGCATGGCCTTTTGAAGGATTCCTTTGTAGTCGTCCCTTGTGTTTTCGCAGAATGCGTTGGCCAGCATCTCGTTCACTTTCCAAGAAGCAGGAAAGAGCATGGAGTGCTCAGTATCGTAAGTCTTGAGCATTCGATTGAACCAGGAATATCGCCGGGAGATGTTGTCCAAGGATCCAGCCTCATCATTCCCTCTGAAGACCCGCCTGTACTCTCGGAGCTGGGTGTTACAGTACCAGGTTATCAACCTCGACCGCGCGTGCTCGCCCAGCGCATCCATCACTTGGCACGCCTCGCTCAGCATTGTCCGATTTTGATAGATCTCATTCTTTGCAAACGTCACTTCAAAGTCCTCGCAAATCTGCTCCAGCAACTCCCTCTGAATGTCCGCCACGCTTTTGCTCAATGCGGCAATCTGGTCGATACTTCGATAACTCTTGAAATGTGCCATGAGCTGTATGACAGCTTGTAACAGATGGGCGCATTCCCGGTATTGCTTGGTCTCGATGAGGCCACGCAATTGTTCATAAGCAGTGGTCAACATTTGCAGACGCTTCAACGCCGTCATTGAGAGCGTGAGGTTCTTCTTCGTACTGTCCAAACGTTTGATGTCCGCCGTCATCTCTGTGATTGTCCGTTCAGTTTCCAGCGCCCGCTCGCGCACTCCCTCGATCTTCGCGAACAACTCGGCCAGCTCTGACTTCGCATCTTGAATCCGTTGCACACTGTCGGAGTCGGACGTTGTCTGGGATGTGACAAGAAAGGATATGTCGCGGTCGAGGTCATTTTGGTGTTGCTGGAGGGAGATCGAAACGCTTGCGACTTGTGTAAGTGTAGACGGGTGGGAGAACAGTGCGTTCAGGTGGTCAATCGGGTCATAGTCAACTGGGATGCTGATCAGCTTCAGCTCTCGTGGACACGCGAATCTATCTCATGATTACCCGCGTCTAAGGCGTCCGTGGCTGGAGTTCCATTGCTGAGCGGCATCTGCAGTGGCCCTATGTCACTCGATCGCTGTTTTCTGTCCGAAATACCATTGATGCTCGGTCGACGTAAGATACAGATTCGAGCATTTAGATGAGACGTGTGGTGGAGTGGTATGGAGAGTGCCCGAGGGGACGCGGTCCGAGCTTTGAATTCGATGGATTTTGACGACACCCCTTGAACGTTCAAAACGCAACACGCCCGGGCGGCTGGAATCATGTCCAATAGCAAGAGGTTAGCCGTCCGCGGTCTCGAATAGCAAAAGCGCGAGTTCTGTCGAGAAGCATGTATTGATCATACCTACACTTCGCGCTACCAAGCAGCAAAGCATTGTGACATTCACGACCCAGCCAAGGCACTGCCAATTCGCTGCCAACATGTGCCCTTTTTGACCAGCTCCTCAAACGCCCGAGGTTGTCACCCCATCATCGTGATCATTTACGCATCCTTTTCTATTTCGTCGTCAGCCGCGACCGCCTCATCCTCCTCCTCCGCCTCTGGCTCCGCGGTATCTGCTTCCTCTGCTGCCTCTTCGATCGCCGGCGCCTCGTCTGATGCACCGTTGACATCAATGAGGTCACCATGCGAACCGCCCTCGCTTTCAAGTCGAAGGTACTCTTCCCACTCCGGGAACATTTCTTCATCCTCGCCCGGAACCCCAAGCAATCGACTGACTTTACTCTTGCCAGTCTTTTCGAGACCTTGCTTCCATAGCTTGACGATTTCTGTGCAGCGACTGGGCTTATAGCTTTGCGCGAACAATACAGCCTCGGCCGTTCTGCCCGTCTTGAGAAGAATGTCGAGGCAGCCATCGACATCGCCCGTCTGCCACAGGCACGTAAACGCGACATTGTGCTGGCCAGCTTCTTGCGCCTTCTCCGCCAAGTAGCGTAAGCCCTCCTCGTTGCATGACGAAGTGTACAGGAGAAGGAGACTGCCCAGGTCCTTGCCATTCCTGAAGCACTCCTCGGCGAGCTGCAGATCCCACGAACTAAGCGCAGCATCGCCGACTGTCTTCCACTTGTGCTCGACATCGGCTGACCTCGCAAGTTCGAGAGCAATCTTGAGCTCACCCAGTCCCAGTGCCAGCTCGAAGCGGTGCTCTGAATCTGTAGCGACCTCAAGCGCTTGCTCCTTGTAGCCCTGACCCTCGAGGAACCGAGCGATCTTGTTTTTCTGCTCCTCCGGAATCTCGCCTTGTGAGAGCATTTCGGTGGCAGCGTCCAGATCACCGCGGAGGACGAGTGTCTGGTACTCGATGACACTGACTGAAAGAGCGAAAGAGGTAACGGCAACGTCCTTGTCGCAGACATAGACTCTGCCGTCCCGTGCGAGATAACCAAGGACGTAGTATGGCTGATCGAAATGCGAGATGGTGTAGGTCTGGTCGCCGACCAGATAGTTCAGACGGTTGGTGCTGTTGGTGTACACGAAGCAGTCGCCAATCCATTGGCCAGTCCTCACGCTATCGAAATGTCAGCACGCACCCGCTCATCCGCGATCGTTTCCACATACCTCTCGTTGATATCGCAGACCACCTCGAAGGCCTCCTCCACGCCGTCCTCTTCCACTTGCCCAGACTGTACCGCTGCGAGGTACTGTTCCCGCGAGTATCGAAGCACGTAGTATGTGTCTTCGCAAGCAAGACATACCAGTTCCCCTGACTCCGACCAGTACACGTTACGAGGCTCGACCTCGATCCTTCGCACGAGCTTGCCCGTCTCCCAGTCGAAGAATCCAATGCCACCTTGTCCCTTGACACCGAGCAAGACGCCACCGCTGAGTCCTTCCGCGGTGAAGCCGACGTTGACGCTGCCGTCGCCGGATTTTGGTTTGAAATTGCGGTAGATCTTGACGGAGTACTGGGATTCTCGAATAGCATAGTCCTTGTCATTCTCCTTCGAGGCCCATGCGAAGTCTAGCGCAGATCCGAAGGCCTGATTTCGAAGCGCCAAAGCTGTGTAGATGATGTACTCGCCATCGCCGCATACTGCCACGAAACGTCCATTGGGAGAGTGCAAGAGTGTTTGAGGGTAGAGCTCAGTACTGCCGAGATCTTTCGATGGAAGTGATATCGGCTGGCCGTCCTTGATCGATTTGTCTCCGCCCTTGATGACCGAAGTGAGAATCTCAGAGTGTCGTGCCCAAATGATCTTGCCAGAGCCGTCCATGGAAACAGCTGGCTCCTCCCGGCCCATCTTCACAACCACAGCACCATCGTCGAAACCCATGGCAATCCCTTGCCTGCCTCGTTGGTATGAAACACACCATGCACGCTCCAGGCCATACGAAAGCGACTGCTCCAAGCGGTACGTGTTGGCATGCCAAATCTTGACCGTGCCATCCTCGGAACCAGAAATTATGACCGGAAGCTCGGGGTGGTAGCACGCGAAGGAAACGTTTGACGTGTGGCCCTCGAGAGTCGCAATCAATGCCTTTGTAGTGTAATCCCAGATTTTGACCGTGCGATCGTCCGAGGTGGTCAAAAGGTATGGCTTGTCAGATTGCGGGTAGTAGTCGACGTGATTGACACCTTTCGTTTCGTGTGCCTCCAATGTGAAGTTCGCCGTGCCAGAACCCAAATTCCAAATCTTGACCGTCCGGTCCAAGCAGGCCGACGCGAATGTGTTGGTGTCCTTGGGGTTGATTGCCAAGCCCATAACATAATGGCTATGTCCTTCGAATACCTGCACGCACTTCCATTGCTTGTCCCAATCCCAAAGCTTGATCGTCATATCATCGCTGGCTGTCAAAACAAACGGCTGTGAGGGGTGCACCACGATCGCTCGGATGTAGTCTGGGTGTGCCTCGAAGGATGTGATTTTCTCGGAAGTGTTGTAGTTGTAAACTCGTAGTTGGAAATCGTCGCTGCCGCATACAATCCAGTTCTTGCGCGCAACGAATCGGCCGGCGCGGACGGGGACATCCGTGAGTTCGAATGTCTTGATGATCGACTGCGTTTCGTAGGACCAGATGTATACATGGCCGCTGTAGAGGGTGGTGAGGATCTGTACGTCGTCAGAAAGCTTTCACGCGCCATTGATTTAGGAAGCACCCACCCATGGCT
This sequence comes from Zymoseptoria pseudotritici STIR04_4.3.1, assembly GCA_000223685.2. NCBI lineage: Eukaryota > Fungi > Ascomycota > Dothideomycetes > Mycosphaerellales > Mycosphaerellaceae > Zymoseptoria > Zymoseptoria pseudotritici. The sequence continues at coordinate 61,571 of AFIR01000367.1, forward strand.
CTGTAGGGTGAAAGTCAATGCCCTTCACCCTCTCGCTGCGAGCAAATAGCTGTCTCTGTATCTGAAGGTTAACTTTGGCTCCCATGTTGACGAATCCTGGCGATCTTGCTCATAGCAGCAATGGCAGCGCACCTTGACATCGAGTCTCATGTTGACGGCTCGCCCTTGGGAGCTCCACGCAAGGGACCGGCGCTGTCTCCCTGGCTGTGGTCACCGGTACTGCTTCAGCGATGCAGAGATTGGCGAGTGGTCGCGTGGGTAGGAACTGTGAGAGCGGACACGGCGATGTGTGTATGTTGTTCAGCAAGAGGCAGATATTCTGGATCAACTGCTGGCTGTCTCCTGATCCAACGTGGCCTGTGGTGCACGCAAATCCGCGGACCCTCACTCTCGGATTCGGGATCGCGCAGATGCTCGTATTCGGGTTCGTACATCTGCCTGACTCTCCGTCATAGCAAGTCCGGCTCAAGCAACATCATCACCAACGCCGCTTTGTCGACCTACCTATCTCGACCGCAGTACCTCCACATCCGCCGACCATCACACCGTCAACATGAAGCTTCTATCCCTCGCAACCTCTGCGCTTCTCGCTACCCACGTCACTGCGCGCTCCACCTTCTTTAGCAGCTCCGATGCCGTACCGCTGGACGCCGACCTTGCTATCCCAGGCGAGAACCCCCTCGAGCACTGCGCAGATCCCAAGGACGACATCCTCGCACTGAAGAAGGTCGACCTCAACCCGAATCCACCACGCGCGTAGGTCGCTCCATGCTCCGGCCAATACACACCGTCACACCGCTAACGTACTCTTCCAACAGCGGCACTGAGCTCACCATCACGGCTTCCGGTATACTCAGCGAGGACGTTGGTGAAGGCGCAAAGATCCAACTGCAAGTCAAATACGGTCTGATCACCATCATCAACCAAAGCGCCGACCTCTGCGAGACCGTCAAGAACGTCGATCTGGAATGCCCGCTTAAGAAGGGCAAGATGAGCCTCACGAAGGCGGTCAAGCTGCCAGCGCAGATCCCGCCAGGCAACTACCATGTATCTGCGGACGTCGTTTCCAAGGACGGCGACAAAGTGACTTGCTTGAAGGCGAGCGTTGAGTTCAAGCGTGGAGGAGCTGTGGTGTACAAGCAGGGATTGTAGGCGACAGTAATATGGCACATGCATGTGATTGGGACAAGAATACAGATTCGGCGACAGGCGAAACGTGGTCAAGCTGTAGGCGTTGGTCGATACCATGTCCTGTAGGTATGCTACGAGTATCTGCAAGGGCTCTTAATGATTGTGGACTATGCATGGACGCACCAAGCAGCGCGGCGTTCTTCGGTATACAGTCTGCTGTCCGTGATGGCTCTCCCGTCGCAAGTCGTGAGTGAAGGTGCATATCTCTCAGTTCTGTTCATAGCATCCACAGTGTGTCGTTGTAGACCGCGCAACGACTCCTCCGATAGTGTGCCCGGCCTGACCAGTCCGCAGCTCCCTTCCCATCTCCAGTCCATGCTCATTCTCCAAATAGCTTCCTCACTCTCTTCATGACGCTGTCTTTCTCCGGGTCGTACGGATGATCCTTTGAGGGTATCTCCAACACAGAAGGGAAAGCTTCAGCATAACCATCCACCCGTGCTCTTATTCTATCGGCAATCTGTCCCGTAGTCACAAGATTAGTATGAAGCTCCAGCATTTCCCTCATCTCTTCTAATTGGCCCAGTGTATGAAGACGTACGTGCTGATTTATGAGCAGAATCGCAATATCCTTCCTCTCTTTTGTGAACGAGTCGAACGCGCCTTCGATCGTGCTGTCTTCCGTTTTCGAGTCGACGACAAGGAAGTTCTTCTGGGAGTCCGGTGGATCGGTTACGTGCTTTGCGCCGTCAGCACTGTGTCGCTGACGTATACAGTCTCCCGCACAGCGTCTCGTCGCAGACGCTTGAGTGGAGAGCTGAATGCTGTCCCACACTTACACCGACGCCTGCAAGCAGGATTCCTGTGACAGAGTCCTGCAGTCGTCATTAGCTTATGCTGCGGCGGAATGTCTACTGGCGAGCAGGCGAACGTCTGTGCTTGTGTGAACATACCTCGTCGCCGATTACTGCGATAAACTCGCGGTCCTTATACTGTGATCTGTCGAGAGCCATAGTCGCGTTCGTATGACGTTGGGCAGGAGGTTGTTGGTGGCATATCTTGTCCGTAGACCGAGCTCGAAGCTCGAACGCGGATGAACTTCGGGTCAATATGTAAGGCTGAAGTGAACATGTATTCGGGCTCGACACCATATCTCTCTCATTATCTATCTCTCACCTTGACATCACAGCACCGCTTGCCAATGCCGACACTTCAGTCGTTTGATTTCTCGATAGGCCGAAAATCTTCAATCTAGGGGCCTAAACACTGGGCCTGAGCACTGCTACGACATCGCTTTCTTCTCCGGAACGTGTGTAGACCGAAGCTTCACCTGACTTCCATTGCCACATCAGAGGAACAGAGCAGCTGTCACAGTCCAGTCATGTTCGCTGCGAACCGCGTCTCTCCTTTCAAGACGACTGCGTGCTGAACATCACCCTCCAGGACTGGAAAGTTACTATCGTTAACACGTGTGCTTGACCTGTGGGCATGTACGGTCGGTCTTTCACAGAACTGGTTTCTTGATGGTAGTCCAAGATGCTCAACACTGATGTTTCGTCAAGACGCCTACGAGGCATCGAGCTCTTACAGGCAGAGCTTGGTGAGCGACTCAGCCATGCAGCATCTTTCTGTTACCATATAACCTGGCACGGCATACTCGGACCGCAACAGCAGCGAATCGATGACTTGAGATCATAGAAGGCGTCGCTTGCTCTTCACGATGATAGTGATCGGGTCATCTCGCAATACGACTGCGTTATGGTGATAGTCCCAACCTGATCAGCGTGGGCCAGTGCTCCAAGGAGCCCGGTATATTCTGGATGTGGCAAGATTCGCGCGGCCGAGGCCTTTCAGTTCATGGCCGGCACAAAGTGGCACCTGTGCACGAATGGCTGACGGCTGATTAACATATCTATAATGTAGATCAATCCTGCAACCGATTCCTCATACCTTTTGCATGTGAGAACGGATCGCTCCGAGTTCAGTGTCCTGTATAGAAAGGGTTGCAACACTACAGATCTCCGCCGCCGGAGTGCTTGTGAGCCAAACGTTGCTCTGATGAGCTGGGACATCCCGTCAAAATCAACGACGGGTTTCAGAGTAGGTCAATCTGTCGATCTTTCTGGTCGTCTTGGCACATTTGATCGCGAGCGGCGAAGCTTGTGCCGCTTGTATTCGCGATCGATACAAGGCTAAATCGTCAACATCGACCTGCAGCTGCAGAGCGATGGTAGGGTACACAGTCACGCATCGTCTGGATCTTCGACGAGTATTGATAGTCGTTCAGTCGTTTCGAAGAAGTGGAAGGATTGCTCCACAGCTCTGCCCGAGCAGGCGCCGCCGTTGAAGCTAGTAGACAGACTTCACGCCGTTCATCGCGTGGCTGCAAGCCACTGACACTTCAGGTCATGCAAACCAGAAACGAAGCACACCCTGGCCAACTCGTAGCAAACATCTTGCAAGGGCTGCTCGACTTCCGGCTCTGGTCAGGTTCGGAGTGGCAAAGCAGTAAGTATGGTGCTCATCCGCTGCATGGCTGTGGACTTTTCGTTCAGATTGGACCTTTACCGAATGTGCGGCGTTAAGCATGCCTGCCGTGTGGAACGATGGCGTTGTGCTTGTCGGAACAATGTTCCTCGATTATTCTATTGCAGCTAATTCTGTGCTCAGAGGCCCCTCAAGGCCATGGTTGTTGTGAATCTGGACTGCTCTCATGTTTCCACGGACTGGGACCGCTGTCAATAGAGCTGCTTCTCAAATCATCTGGCACAGTGTGCTCCTCGATTTTGAGCGACCGAAAGATGCCGCTCATGTCTCGAAGTCCCGTCGTCCTAAAGGTTTCGCTGCGTTAGCTGTTTGCGCCGTTGACCGTGGATTGCGAAAGAGGAACTCACCATTCGTCCGTCGGCCGCGTTGCTCGGTAGTCGATGAAATCGCGTATGATCCGGATGACGCCGTGGAAGCCCTCGTCATTGGGGAGCCACCATGTCGAGACATCTTCGCCCCAAAGCTCGCTCATGCGCAGCCGTAATGTCACCGGATACATGTAGCCGAGCTGTTCTACCAGTGCGAATTTCCGTCGGCACCAGGTGGTGTACTCTGGGGCCTTTGGGAGGAACAGGGTCAAGATTCCGAGACTGGCCTGGCATCCAAGTAGTGCTGTTGGCGAGTCGTCGCCGTACTCGATGGCCTCTAGAAGTTTGCACTTTTTCATCGCGATCTTCCCAAGCTCTGCGGGAGGTTGTTGGCCTGATGCCATGGCTAGTTGATATTTGAACATGAGTTCAATGGCCATGAAATCCATGATCACAAAATTCATGGCAGACAGTTCTCCGGCGTATAAAGCGTTCGGGTCTCGAAAATTGAAAAGGTCGTCGTCGGCGCGTTTTGGAGCCCTCGGGAAAGTCTTCTGGAAGTATGATGGATCTGTGAAGGCTGTTTTGATGATGTGACTGAAATCTGCAAAGTCTTTCGTTAGACGTTCGACTTCGGCAGAAAACTGCTCATCATTGATGGCGTTCTTGGTCTTGCCCGCGAACAAAAGGGCAACATCAGTCGCAAGGAGGCGTGATGTGGCAAAGTACTCCTCGAATCGTGCCCCAAAGTCGTTGGGCTTATCCGTCGTCTGGCGTTTGTAGAAGTCTGCGGACGCTGCAAACCATTCGCGATCGAGCGATGTTTCTCCTCCGGACATCATGCCCGCGAAAAGATCGAATCGAATATACCATACAATGATCTTGCGGCGGGTTTCGTCTTGCATGATCGTTTGAGGTGTGAAGAGATCGGTTAGTATCTGGTAGGCGGCCTTTTGATGCCCTAGCAGGTTTACCCAATCTCCCAGAAACTCCTGAAGGGCAGTCAGCACGTTGATACTACAGGGAGGCGATTTGCTCGACGCATACCTCAATCGTAGCTAGCTGTAATATCGTTAAAAGTGTGGCAACATTGTGTCTCTTGCCTTTCAGATGTTGCTGAAGGTTGATGATTGCCTTGTTGTAATAATTGAGGAACGTAGATATCCTGTTGTCGTTTTGCGCGACCGCGTGGTGATATGCCGAGAAGGCCACCACAGCGTATAGCAACGCCTCGCTTGCATCATTCATAGCGATCTCCAGGAATGTCGTTCTGAGAAAGTCACCTCCGTCGTACTTGAACGCATAGTGGTGATGCGTCAGGGTCTCTCGATGATACTTGAGGTAGAACCTGACGTCCTTCGGTAGAGACGCCCAACGACGGCTCGAGGAGAGCTCCGATTTGGCTGTCGACTTCGAGCTGCGTCGTACGGGTTGCAGTATGCTAGAACGTGTAGTGGATGCTCTCGATGACTCATCGAGAGGGGGAGATTCGCTCTCGGCTTTTGTCAGAGGCGAGCCGAATGGTTTACGATAGTCGGACGTCGCAGAGTAAGGCTCGACATTGGCATATTCCTCTTCTTCTTCGTCGTCCGGAATCGCCGACAGTGGCTCGTGTTCGTCAGTGTCTTCTTCGCTGCCGGACTGACTTGAGCCACCTGGTGAGCTTCTGGACCTGCTGCCAGCTTTTGAAGCTTTCGATGACGATGTCGTTCCGGGATAGTTACATTCACGCTTGCCTTTGCGACAGCCTGACCAGATTAGCAAGCCAACGATTTCTCCGAGGTGGATGATGCGTACGTTCACAAATAGGATGTGTCTCGTCACACTGTTGGCAATATGCACAGTCAGCAGGACGTTCAGAAATGCGCAGTGCTTTTTGCGCGACACACCTTTACTCTGCGTTGTCTGCAAGTGTAACAACCACTTCTTGTCCGGCGATGTTTAACGTGATCTGACCCCGACGCTTGTCTTCGCCGAGATCTCTGCGGTCCGGTCTGTGGCTGCATGCTGCGGCTTTGATCCTCGTATTCCGAATACGATGACAGGCTCTCCATGGACATTGACTGCATGGAGTGCGTCCGAGGATCCAAAGGTCCTTGAGGAGGTATCATCTGATGTGGGTAGGTTTGAGGGAAGTAGACGCCCAAGGGAGGCATGTGCGGATGGTGTCCATCCATAGCGATGCCGTAGCAGATGCTTCGGCAGCCAGTTATTCGGGGATGAGATTATTGTCCGACGGCCACCCAACCGAAACACCGGCTGGCAACAACCACACAGGCTGCTGCCAACGGCAGTGATAACAGCAAAGGGCTTGAGCGATGTATGGCAGAATAGGGTCGGCAAAAGTATAGCCCGTTCTTTGCCCGAGGAATCGAAGGAGCGCGGCTTTGCATGAATCCTGGCCGTCTTCCGGGAGAGGCGCGAGCCGCGAGGAATCGGTTCGTTGGTCAGCACAGTGTATTTGCATCCACGAGGCCCGGGCAGAGTTGGATTATACTGTCAATGTGGACGCACAGCGTGCATGAAGAGGCCCCAGCAATTCGGTAGTTGAACAAAGTAGGATGATGTGAACGAAGATCCGGAAGAAGTATCGAGTATACCCTGACCATGCCAATGACAGGCCAAAGTCATATTAGTCTCTCAATGCGCAAGAGTGACATGGCGGTAGTCTCCGGAACCCTTTGCCTAAGGACCAACGGGCTGGTAGTGAAGATCCACCATAGTCGCTCTCGAACAATGGTCGAAAATGTGCTTGACAATAGGGCACGGAGAGGCGGTACTCAATCGGAGTTGATACCCTTTAGGAAAGCATTGGAATATGATCGACACCGGGACTTGACGTTGACTAGCCTCTGTTCCTGGCCAACGTGGTATGTGCTTCGTGCGCATTTCGGCGATCGGGCGCAACGAAAACGGGGCTAATAATAATCTGGCACGCTACACCAGACGGCGTCTGACCATGGTGAGATGCGGTCGTCGAGTTGGGCACAACTGTTGGTATTGCGCGTCCAGCTGATTGATAACAACGCCAGTCTCGATGGTCTTTTTCCTGGAGGCTGTTATATCTGGACACCTTCGCTTTGCTGCGTCGAACGCTGTGGTTGGTGTAGAGGCGATTACATGTCGCCCGGGTGACAGTCGGCGCCGCTTCCGGCAGATCGAGCTTTCATTCTTCAAGAATCACAAGTACCTTGCCCGTGAGCATGTGGGACTCCTTGTTTCATGGGTCGGGGAGGTACGACTGGCCGTGGCGATCACAAGGGCTTTCATTGCCAGTGAGCTCTAGCGCCTGCGGTTGGTCTGGGTGCTAGATTTTCTCCACCATCCCTTGCAAGGAGTGCATGCATCAGACAACTCTATGCGGCGAAGGAAGACAACCATGCTCGCACGTTGGAGGCGCAGTCGGCGCGAGCGTCCCGCGCAAGGCTGCTAGCCTGCAAAGGCTGTTCGTCACTAGTGCTTTTCACCACTAAAAAAAATCTTGCCTTGGTCCCAGACTCCCAGAGATGCCAGGACAAGCGGCTAAGTTTGAGGTCCCCGCACAGCGATCAACAGCAATAGGGTGTTGGGCCGCAGATAACTCGCCATTGTTACGGCACCTGCCGGATCTGCCAAGCAAGACAGAAGTGAATGACGATAACCATCATGCTGAGCGGCGTACAACACAACAACGCTGGTTCAAGGCCACGCTTCGATGAGAAACTTGAAACCCTTCGCCCTTCGGAGTCGTGCATCGACGAGCGCCACCTCCGCACACATGCCTCTTGTCAGGCGAGGGCAGAACTATCCGGACGCCACCTGATCCAAGAGTGTGCTCGCGATGATGCGGCACCCCGGAGCATCGCGGCCCGCTGCGTGCTAAAAGACGTCTGAAACGTGTGAATAACGGCCACGCTGCGTTACAGCAGCCGCCGCCGAAACCTTCGACTTTGTGGCACCAACAGACGTCGGCAGTGAGCGTACGAGAGTTCAGCCCGTCTCAGAGCGCGCCAGCAGCCCTTTGCCGCAGGGTTGACAGGGTACGGAGTATCGCACGATCGCCAATCTTGCTAATGAATAATGCTCAGACAGAGGTGCGTTGACGCTGGCGTGCTTTCGAAGCGCTGATAATGAGCAAGCTGCATGCATTCGGCCTTGATGTGTATGCGCTGGCCTTCTCCTCTATTGCGCAGCAAGAGAAGTGCAGGACCGTCGGCCCTCCGCTGAGTCCCGACTCCACTCCACAGCAGTGTCGATCATTGAAGGACCTGCAAATCTGCGAGCTGCAGATTCAAGTGGTCTGCTCGTTGCGAGTCTACCTTGGATACTCGTGCCCAATCTAGGTATCTTAGCGCTTCCTTACCGCGTGGCTGGTCGTGCAAGCACGTGGCAACAAGCCTTGTGGAGTTCATGCCAACCATTTCGAACACATCACCTTGGGTCCTCGACAGTTCGATATCAATAATTCCACAGATCGAGCCCTCTTCCTGTCGAAGGATGTATAAAGGTCGTCGGACGGTAATAATAGACGCCATCCGCCACTGCCTTCGTCCAAGCAGAGCGGCGATGACGTCCCGTAGCAGGCGAATTTAGGCTGTTCAGTTGCGACTTCGAATGGCGCCGCTTGTGCGCGAAAGTTGTGGCAGATCTGCTACAACCACCGACTTCTCCCGTCCGGCACTTCTGGTCTTCTTTGTCACAAACTTCCAAAGGTCAAATGGCAGTGCTCTCATGAACAGAACTCTGCGCCACTTCGCACCGAGGCTGACATGAAAGCCCGACTTACAACGATCTGACACAAGATGTCCTGTTGCATGTGACTGACTCTTTCCAAAGGATTCGCAATGCTTCCTTGGCGACGATCTTTCTGGCTGCCTGCTATTTGGGTCATATGTTGCAGTAATTTGCCACGGGCCGACATTGGATGACTGATTTTGACGTAGAGCAATGCCGGGTAGGCCTCGCGGAGCGCTCTTGCGCACGACATCTCCACGTAGGCCTATCGTATCTGAAGCCTGGAGGCATGTGTGAAGGATCGTCGCACGTGAGCTGTGTGGAGATCTAAAGTCAATTTCCTTCAAGTTTGAGGGGTGCGTTGGGCGTCCCCGGCGTCGACATGGGTCCTTCCCAAAGCGGGCATATCTCCGTGCCAGGGTCTGGAGAACGCCGCCGCCGTGCCAAACTTACCATTTCCTTTGGCGATCTTGCATAAACAACCCATGATGAGACTGCACCTCGTACACCGTCAGTGCCCCTCGTATCTCACCACAACGACGTCTTTGAATCGAAACTCCCGATCCCGATGGTCTTATCACGGAGCCCAAGTCTTCCGAAATCTGTTACGGCCGTGATGGCTTTCTTGTGAACAGTGATCTACTCCAACACCAACGCGCGATCTCGAACCGTGTCGTCAGTCAGCTGCGATCAGCTGACTCGACGAGAGTCCTCTCGTGCAACGAGTCCGCAGTCGTGTTCTTCCATTGTCTTGCTGAAACTGCACTGCACAACTTGCACCTCGGTGGTTTGGAACGCGCAATTCGATCAGGAGAACGGAGGTGCCGTGCCTCCACGACCTTCACCCAGAGATGACGCCGGACTAACACCTTGCATTCATGCACTTCGCAGAGGGAGACGAATATGTCGAGTGAGCTCCCGCTGGGCAATGCCTGCCAGCATCTGTTCTCCATGCTCCCAGAATTGCCACTCAATTCGCATCGCAGACTTTCCTTTTCGCAGTCAGCCATGCCACGAGGACCTCCACGCAAAGCCCTGACTGCACATGCAAGCAGCGCGTATGGAGTACTAGTGGCGCTGTAGAAGGAGAAGAACCAGTCTGGTCATGCCGCGTTACACGACACCTGTCCTTGTTCTCGCATGACAAGCCCAGGCCGAACATGTGGACACCACAGTCGTTCATCTTGCATGCATGCAGCTCCTCCTGCATGCCACATGGACGTTGTTGTTCCACAAGCATGCGTGGTAGTGATCTTGGGTGACAGGGGCTCACAGTGTGTGGCTGTGTCCTTGCTGTCAGCACTAGCATGCGTTCTGTCGAACGCTGGATCGGCCAATGCTTGTTGATTTCCGTCGAAAATGGTCTCATCGGAGTGCCGGCCGTGCTAGAGTTCAAAGGCGTGTTTACAAGGAACTGCAACCATCGAGGACAGGTGCCCCTGCCTTGCCAAGACACACAGCATTCGGATATACCAATACGCTGCATGCTGCAAGTACTTGCATGAACTTCTGCGAATCGACATTTGGCATCCTCCGCACCAGGAACGTATCCTCGATGACCATATCTTCAAATTCTGCTCCTGAATCCCGATCATGCCACATGACACTTTTTGACCACGCCAGTCCTGCAAGCTAGTTCTGATGACACTGCAAAGCGCTTGGCGATGGCCATTGCTTGCTCGTCGGCGCGAACTTTACCCATCCCGAAGTGAAGTCGAGGCGGTCTCCGAAAAAAGGACCCAAATCAGTGGATAACGACACCCGTTCCCTGTGCGAATACTACGTCCTGGCGGCTGGCGGGCATGGGCAAGGTCGCCGGCTGCGACCTGACCGCAGTTGCCCTGATTCGTGAGGTGGGACAGTGCATTAAACGCGGCGGCCGTGCTGATGAATGGTAGCAGCATCTCCCACTTCCACAGTACCGCTTCAGTATATGCCCTGATGCATCCTTGATTGCGCTGGTCGGCAGAACGTGCTCTGAAGTCTGACGCGTTAGGATCTTCGTACCGATGCTGAATTTCTTGAAGCGCATTGCAGTGGGTATGATTGTTGATCATGTCTCGATCTCTGCGACAGAACGACGACTTCGACAGTTTGGTCGCGACTTGTCTGGTGAGCGGAGTCATCAGCGTGTAGACTTCCTGCGACTTCAGAAGCCCATGGTATGAGTGATGCCAAACTCGCTGTCAAACGTGGATCTGTTAGCCAGTAGCCACCCTCAGGGCCTGGGCTGACATTATTGGTGGTTGCATGAATCACTAAGATATCAGCTTTCATGCTTCCACTGTCGACCACACATGAAGTCGATGGATGCCCTGTCAAATGCGTGGTAGGTTTTCCGACTCGATGAGAGTATGAATAGAAGCAGTGAAGCTGGCAAGCTGGTAGCGAAACCGTGCAGTCATACATTAGGTCTAATGCCTCAGGCAACAACCACTTCCACACAGCCCACTTCAATTTTGCCTCCAAAGACAACCTTCTTTCTCCATCAACCGCAAATATGGCCGCTGTACAAAATCCGGGACGCACCGACTGGGCCGACGATGGCGACGAGCCCGATCTCGCGACTGCCATTCCCGCACCACAAATCACCAAGAACAAGGACGGCACCGAAACCGTCATCACAATTTTCATCAACGAGGACGGAAAGCGTGTGAAGCGTACACAACGTATCCGGAGAACAGTGGTCAAGAAGAGGGAGAATCCGCGTGTCGCAGAGCGGAGAGGATGGGCGAAAATTGGTGGTGAGGCTGGAAAGCCACCTGGCCCACGACCCGACACCACGACATTGGGCGAGAACATCATCTTCAAGCCACAGGCGGGATACAAGAGCGGACAGCAGCAGGAGGAGAAGCCGGACGAGGCAAAGAAGAACGACAAGCTGAGGACGATGCAAATCAAGTGTCGTATTTGCAGCGGAGACCATTTCACAACCAAATGTCCTTTCAAGGACACGATGGCGCCCGAAGGCGAGGCGGCGGGTGCTCCGGCAGACATGGAATCTGTCAACGGAACCGCAGAGGGCGGTCTGGGTCTTGGAGGAGGTGGCTACGTTCCACCGCATCTCCGAAAGGGTGGTGCGGCTCGCGAAGGAGAGCGCATGGGTGGCAAGTTCGAGCGCGACGATCTGGCTACGCTCAGAGTCACAAACGTGAGTCATTTCGACGGATGGAGACTGGTATGTAAGCTCATGCTAACAATCTCGCAGGTGTCGGAGTTTGCAGAGGAGGGAGATTTGCGCGAGATCTTCGAGCGACACGGCCGTGTCACGCGTGTTTTCCTCGCAAAGGACCGAGAAACGGGCAGAGCAAAGGGTTTCGCTTTCGTGTCATACGCAGACCGTGCGGACGCGGCACGAGCGGCGGAGAGAGTGGACGGGTACGGTTTTGGTCACTTGATTCTGCGCGTCGAGTTTGCGAAGAAGGCTACCACCTGATCCAGTTATGAGGGGTTTCACTTTCGGTTAAAAGTCATTACTGGCACATGAGGCGTTTTGAGTTGGGCGCTGCATGAAGAATGAATCCGTCAAGAATTGAGAGGACTTGTTCTCCCACATCGCTGCTTTTCAGATGTTTACAGAGTCGTCGAGAAGCGCGCCATGAGAGTTAACATCACAGGCTCGAACATCGGTTCGGATCAACGTTTGATTGGTTTTGAAAGACCAATTGCCCTCATTGTGGAGCAGAGGTAAAAGAAATCATGCCTCGAGAGTTCACATTGCTCCTGCAGATCAAGATCTTTCCATCAGCTACGCGGCATGCGACCCTGTCATGACTGGAGATTTCAGCTGCTCTATCGAGTCGAAAACTGCATGAATAGGCACATCACGACGAATAGTTCTCGGCTTCAGCAGATTCTCGGCCAACGTGGCCTATCTAAGCGCCGATAGCGGACACTGAAGCATCGCAAAGCTCCATCATTCATCTTCGTTACTCTCTGACTGTTCTGCAAGCTAATTGACATCTACAAGCAGACGACCCTTGCAACCCACAAGATGAAAGCTGATACGTACCGCTTGACAGCCGTCGAAGCTCTGCAAGCATTTGAAACCGGCGGTCTGACGGTCGAGGAATATGCTCGATCCCTACTCAAGCGTATCGAAGAGCGTGACCACATTGTAAAAGCATGGGCATATTTAAACCCTTTGCAAGTCTTGGAACAAGCCAAAGCCCTGGACAAAGTACCTAAAGACCAACGAAGACCTCTGCACGGCGTGGCCGTGGGCATCAAAGATGTCATTTACACCAAAGGTAATACCATATCGACGAATAGCATGATGTCCAACTAACGATACACAGGAATGCCCACTCAACACAACTCCCCAATCTATACAGATTCCCAACCTGAAGTCGACGCCGCCAGCGTTGCCATGCTCCGCCAAGCAGGCGCTCTCGTCCTCGGCAAGACCACAACGACACAATTCGCAGCCATCACCGTCGGAACCAAGACGAGCAACGCACATGACCCTGGGCGAACTCCAGGCGGATCCTCATCAGGGTCGGGAGCCGCTGTGGCCGACTTCCAAGTGCCTCTCGCACTGGGTACACAGACAGGCGGCTCCATGATTCGACCGGGGAGTTTCAATGGCATCTTTGCGTTGAAGCCAACGTGGAACGCGATCTCCAGGGAGGGCCAGAAGATTTACAGTCTCATTCTGGATACTCTGGGGTTCTATGGACGATCGGTTGACGATCTTAAGCTGTTGGCTGATGTATTTGGCATCAGAGATGATGAACCTCCAGCACCGCTCAGCAAGGGTATTCGCGGCTTGAAGTTTGCTTTCCTTAAGACGATGGTCTGGAAGCACGCTGGACCTGGGACACGGAATGCCTGGGAGGAAGGCAAAGACTTGCTGCGAAAGGCCGGCGCAGAAGTCGTTGACATCGACTTCCCTTCCGAGTTCGACAAGCTGCCCGAGTGGCACACCTGCGTCTTGTTCAAAGACGGCTCCGTAGCATTTCGGCCAGAGTACAAAGTGGCCAAGGACCAGCTGGACTCCAGTCTGGTGGACTTTGTAGAAGAGAAGCATGGCTACAGCCGGAAGGACTATCTCCAGGCCTTCGACGGCATATCTGCGCTCCGATCGAAGTGGGATGCTATCGCTGAGCAGTATGCGACGGTCGTGGTTCCTTCGGTTCCTGACGAGGCGCCGAAGGGATTGGAGAGTACAGGCAGTGCTGTGTTTCAGGGGATCTGGACGGCGTTGCACGCGCCGATTGTCAACATACCTGGTTTCAAGGGCGAGAATGGTTTGCCCGTTGGACTGAGTCTTACTACTGCTCGGTTCAAGGATCAGGCGCTGCTCAGTGTCGCTAAGGAGGTTGGAGAGGTGTGGATCAGGCAAAGTTGAAAGCGGTATGCAGCATCGGCAGACATGTATGTCCGACCAGGAATGCTTGGTCATGTGAAAATGGAACGGAACAAAGCTCGACTGCCAAATGTGTTGGGGGCAACAGAGCTGACATCCTAAGTGTTCATAGTAGAAACTCTTATAGTAGAAACTCCAACCCATAGTCTTGAGACTTGTGATGTATTCCCATAATCATTACCCAAATGCCGCCGGAGCACAACCCCCTTGCTGAATCGAAAAGAGCGCCTTGCAATGTTGTTCGTAAATTTCTTGTCCCGTGATCCTTTCTAGTCGCGAACCAATCCTGCCAAACCTCTACAATGCCATCATAAGAGCTCCGAGACCCATCAATCCCGCACCACTTGCCCACACGCGAGCAGTCTCCATCGCACCAGAGTCGGTGACTGAAGACGCGCTCGGACCACGGATAGTGGCCACCGTACCGTTGTTGCGACCCGAAGTGGCAGGGTTGATGATCGTGCCGTTTGCAGGCGCGACGGCGACGGAAGTGATAGTGCTCATCGAGGAAGATGTGGTCGAGCCGGAAGACGAGGACAAGGACATACTGCTTAAGCCGCTGGCCGAGCTGATCGCAGAGTCGGACATGGTCTCTGAGCTGATGGAAGACTCAGACATGCTCTCGACGGTGGTAGATTCAGCGCTGGCGCTTGAGGTGACGCTCGGAGCGGCGGTTGCGCTACCGTAGCCGGGCAAGAACGACGGCGAGTAGGTGAGTGTGCCGCTGTATTGTGGGCAGCCTGGCACCGTTGTCTTGGGAGGAGCGCGTCCTCCGCCGCAGTCGAGAAATTCGCAGAGCTCGCCCGTGCCTGGCACATAATACGCGAGGGAAGCGCCGGCTGGAGAGGAGACGTCGGTGCTCGTGCAGCCTGTGAGATCGGTCCTGGCGAGGGCGAGAGTGGCCAGAGCGACGAAGGTGATGGAGGTGTACATTTTGATGGTTTGCTTTTGGAAAGTCTGGTCGATGTGTTGTTTGGAGCAAGTCTTCTGATGTTGAACGAGTGACTGAACGACAAATTGAACGACAGTGTTTTGCTGATGCAAGATGATGAAGCAAGGAGAAAAGGGAAGGAGAAAGATACTCTTTTGTGTACCAACAACAAACGATCAAAGGAGGTGAAATCCTTCGGCCGCGTCAGAATCTGTTTATAGACCAGAAAGGGGCGGTTCGAGAGCGCCACCGCGTATCAATATAGGTGACATTCGGTAGCGAATGCCGTTTGCATGCGAGTTCACGCGGCTGAGTGGTGCTTTGAGTCGCACACGAGCTGACAGTCGGCATGAGATGTCGTTAAAAAGAGATTGTCCGTGTCTGATGCAGAGTGCAAGGTTCACCAAGCATTCAGCCCAAGGAATCGAGCGGAGCCACGTCCGAGCCTCGCCGCCAGTGCACGACGATGAGCTCGTCCATTGCCCATCGACTTACAGAATACATCGACCGCCGACAGGTCGGTTCCAATCGTCAAAATGCTCACGAAATATCTCACCAGCGTGACAACGACCTTCTCGCCCTTCAATCCGCGCTCCGGCAAGACCGCCCGCAACTTCCTCGCACTGCTCCCACCGAATGCTCGATCGACTATGGCCATCAGCATCACCATGCTGCCGAAGGCCCAAGCCGCAACACCCGCGAGTCTGGCGATAAAGTTCAGTGAGTCGCAATGCCGCTGTAGAGGGACTGCGCTATCCTGGTCAGGACGTCTTGCTGACATGATGGCTTGTAGAAGATGGGAAGGAAATGCAACTGGATCTGGAGAAGCTGAGGATCAAAGATATTGAGACCGAGGTGGATCGACATTCGAGATCGTTGAGAAGGGCGGAAGATCTTGCTGGGAACTAGATGAAGTCGTGGATTTGGACGGACATCAGACATCAGACAAGAGCTGGAGCTGGAGTTGCAGGACAACGGCTTCGCGGTGCGGCATCATGAAGTGGATCTTGAGGAGCATTTGGATGGACGAGGCTCACGAGTGACAAGGAGACTGGTCGAGGAGACAGAGAGATTTGTCGAAAGGGCTCCTGAGAGGAAGTACGGCAGTAGTCATGCTGTTATGCCGGCGGACTGGACATGCCGGGAGCAACAGCAGCTTGACCAGCTTCGAGACAGCGACAACATCGATTCGAGGTGGTTTGGAGGCAAACGCACAAGCTAGTGGAAGAACGACGCTGGGAGAATGGTCTGTGAAGATATTCGTGCCGGAAGAGCAGCACATGAAAGGTCGTAATATGATATGGCCGCTGAAATGCTATCACGCTGCCGGGCATTCACCCGCTCCAATATAGATGTTATTACACAGACTGACGAACCTTACTCGTCATCCTCGACCTCGACGATAAGATCTTCCACCTCAGGATGCATCAGCTCGCCCACCTCAACACTATCCGCGATGATCTCCCGCGCCTTTACTTCCCAGTCTCCGGCAAGCCTCATATCATCTTTGACGAGCAGTTCTGCGAGGTGAGGGACGAGGACAGCCTGCACGAACCCCGAGACACCGCCCTGGAAACCAGAGGTCGCTACGAGCTGGTCTTTCGTAGCTCGTTCGCGAATGTTGGTCGAGAGCTGTTGAATGATGTGGTCGCTCCTGGTCGTGGTTAGCTATGCTCGGATTTCAAGAATTGCTCAACTTACATCATCTTCTCGCCTTTCGGACCATAGTAGCCCACCGAAGCGCCGGGCTTCGCATTGCCCTTGAAACCACCTTTCATGCCCTTCGACCTCGACTGCTTTTTGAAATTGCTGCGGTGATGCGAGATAGCCGCATCGTTGAGCACGTCTATTAAAAACGAGTCATGCTTCCTCATTCGTTTTGCCAAACCAGCCCAGTCGATCGCAGGGTATCCTCTGTCCTTCCACGTCTCATGCGCCGTCTGTTTACGATGCCATTCGCAAAACTGTTCTTGCCGCTTCATCGTCCATTGCCGTCCTTTGACGTACTCATCCTCGTACTCCTCACGAAGCAGCTTATTCACAGGTCGACTGCAAGTCTCGCAGTCAAAGGTAAGAGAATCGGGTTCAGGTGACGCTTCCAA
This sequence comes from Zymoseptoria pseudotritici STIR04_4.3.1, assembly GCA_000223685.2. Classification (NCBI taxonomy): domain Eukaryota; kingdom Fungi; phylum Ascomycota; class Dothideomycetes; order Mycosphaerellales; family Mycosphaerellaceae; genus Zymoseptoria; species Zymoseptoria pseudotritici. The sequence continues at coordinate 78,671 of AFIR01000367.1, forward strand.
TGAACTCAGCGGAGACGAGGATTCTGCTTGCCGATCGCCAGCTGCGCCGCCTGTTGTCTGAAAGTCTCCCGCAGAGGTCTGCGAAGAGATGATGCCGCCGAATTGCCCCGCCGGCACATCGTGCCTGACGAATCTCGCCTTCGTTTCAGCCGGCTCGAGGATGGTCTTCGGCTTCACGAAATCTTTCTTCTTGGCTTGCTCTTTCTCTCTTCCGGCGCGCCCTCGATTGCCGAATGTCTGCTTCTTCTTCATGAGCGGCTCGGCCTTGGCGTGAATGTTGTTAACCGTTTCAATCCTCGGTCTCTTAGGCCTCTTCCTCTTAAGCTCCCCGAAGATTCCAGGTTCACTATCACTCTGACCCTCATCCAGCTCTTTGTCACTCCATAGCTTCCTCTCTGGACTCTCCGGTGGCAGCACATTTTTGGTTCTTCGAAACGAACTCCTGCTCTCTTCCACCGGCTCCGTAAATTCGATTGTGGCCGCTTTCCTGAATCCCGATGTAGATCCTCCTCTTGCACCTGATTTGTCACTTTCAGCTTCACTACTCGAGCTCTCCGGTTCCCGCTCGTCGTCTTCCACTTCCACCTTCGCCGGCTTTAGCGGCGCGGTGCCATTCTTTCTCTTCGGTCGAGAGCTTCGATCGCTGTTCGGAGGTGTCGGCATGGGCGCTTCGGTACTGTGAGATCCGTCTCTCATGCAGTCATCCGGTTCGTGGTCCTTTTCCGTGGCGTGCTCTTGACCTCTCACTACTCTAAGCAGACGACCGGCTCCATGGCGTTTCAGAGGTGGCATGCTGTCGACTCAGTCATTGGTTCTCACGGTGGTGTCGCCTGGTAACCATTTCAGGATTCGTTATTTATCAGTTCAGTTGAGACTTGATCGAGAATTGATCGAGACTCGACTAAGTTGAAGTGAAGTTCGCGACAGAGTTCAAAGCTGCTCGCGACAATGACGCGCCAAGACCCGAGCTCGCCTGAACAAAGCTCTCCCTCAAATGAAGATGGATGAAGTGAGGACTCAAGGAAGTGGCACGACGATGCAAGTGAGAAAAGTAGTGAACAAATGAAAACTTGATTCCACAACTACTGTCGATATGAATCTCCCATCAACTCTGGGAATGCCATGCTATTGGTACAGTGTTCTGATCTGTCTGCTTGCGCATTTCTCTAAGGAGCCATCCTTCCTCCGTGGCTTGTAATCATTGTAACAAAATGCACATATACCTTCCTGCTTCGACTAAGATGCCGCCTGCTCTCGGCCAGCCGTATCGATCTCATCCTCTCGTGAGCCTCGGCGCGGCCCTTTTGTTGGCGATTCTTCAAAGCGTGGGTGGGCTGTGCAGCATTGGACTTCGCCGGTGCGGTGGAGCGACCGCCGAGACGCATCGTCGAAGAAGTTGAAGCGACTCAGCCAGTAGTTCAGTGAACTCGCACCTCGTCGGTGAGGGAGTAACGCAGCCCATTGTGAGTTCTGATCTCGTCTTCAAATGATTTGATCCTTGAGGTAGCATCAATGGGCAAGTGTTGGCGCTGAGTGGTGTGCGTGATGTGAGTGATGTGAGTGATGTGAGTGGGTGGTGCCGATGAACGCGAGAGTTGTGGCCGTTTTTGTAATCGATCACTTCGAACATGCCCAGTGTTGCCGATCGACGCGAGGTGGGTGCTCATCGCCTTTGGAGCGTGTCGCTCGTGGTTCCAAGAGTGTGTGCAAGCTGTCACTACCATGTTCCATCGCACTGGGCCAGCGCGTGTTATGCTGGCTTCGCAGATATGTGTGCTTTGACGCCTCGCTTCCCATTGTGGCTTCGCCTTCGTCTTCATCCTCCTTGAACGTCCTCTCCCATGGACTCGAGCTCTCGCAAAAGCGTGGCTCACGCATGATCAAATCGGCATGCATCCACCACAATGAGGACCGTATGCGCTTAGTACTCGCCACCACCGGGTGGACCGTACGCGAAGTCGGTGGCGCTGTCAGCGGAAGAGTCCATGGGGTTCCCAAGCACGTTGTTATCGTAGCCTGAGGACGCAGCGTTTTCGGCACCACTGCCGCCGGCAGGTGGCTTTTGGTGCTCTCCGCGAGCGACAAGGTTCTGCAATACATGTTAGCCAAAGAGAACCACAAGTAGCGGGCGATGTGAATTGTTACCTCTCGATACCTCGCAAGGTAGATCTTCAATGCCTCGCCATAGTTCTCAAATCCCAGCGAGGTCATTGCGAACAAGATGTCTTCTCCGTTGACTGTTTTTCGCTTCTCCTGCTGGCACTTTTCGGAGGCTGTGTCAGATGTCAGAATTTGCCGCAGCACTATCCAATGGCGGCAAAGAAGCTACCTTCGCTGGTGATGAATGAGATGAACTCGCTCACGCACTCTTGCATGCATTCTTTGGCCTCCTTTGCGATCTTGGCATTCTCGGGGAGGGCGGTCTTCATGATACGCGCGACTGGAGCAAAATTATGAATATTAGCGTCCTGATCGAAGTTTCTGCGGTTGGGATTCCTGGAGCGATGTTGCGAGGTAACTGGCGGAGAGGACGATTGCGGGGATGAGGACGGCATGGTTGGTGATGTTCTCGTCCAGTCGGAGTCAAAGGCTGCAGATCGTTGGCTGGCGAAGAAGCCTCTGATTCGATGGGACTTGCAGACCAAGATATGCTCTGCAGCGTTATATGGGGGCAGGAAGCGACGCCAGTCACCGCAGAGGTCGCCGTGCAGGTGTCAAAGAACGGCGATTGTACAACCGATGGGCGTACAAGGGTAGCACGGGGTCCATTGTAAGGTGAGTGGGTGGGTGTGTATGTGTGTGTGCGATTGTCCGGGACGCAAGGTGCTACAAGAAAACGACAGCTGGGTTTGGGGATGCACATACCATTCGCAATGGGGAGCCAACGATCTTGCTCCTTGACCTCGAAGTCATATCCAATGTCTTCCGGGCGACTCATTTCGCCTTCGGTCTGGTCGTTCTGCTGCTGCTGCGGGTCATTGTCCTCCGGCGTCTGGGTGGCCGGTTCGACCTCCTCTGGATCTTTTGGGGACTGCGACATCTTTAATCGAGGTGCGCGTTCCGGTTAGTCGAGTATGAGCTGTCAATGATTCGCTGGCCACCACGTCAACAGACACCCCTGGTGCTGCAGTACCACCGTGCTAGCTCGAAAGGTGCAGGTGGAATCGAGGTGCCGGCGCCGGCACACGGGAACACCGACAAAGAGAATGGCAGTGCTGCCGTGGAGCGGTGAGTTCTTCGCGCTCAAGGGTCGATCCTGGGAGCACTCAATCGCCACCGAAACGGGTATTAGATTCGGTGCTAGCAGCCTCCAAGATCCACGATGAAGCGGAGCGTTTGGCGGTGAGCGCGTACAGGCCACGGATGGGGCGAGGCCTTGGCCGGATTGAGGGAATCGCGCGCGAGGCTGGTGCTGCCCTACGCGTGCGAAATGCTGTAATGCTGCAGGAAGGAAGCACTGATGGCGTGGGTATGCAAGGCGAGCGATGTTTAGGTACGGTACTGTCAGGTAATGTCCAGAACTAGCCGCGTTTGTGGCGTGCAAGACGTATCTTGGCGGGCAGCGCGGCGGATTGAAGGTGTTGCTGTCTCTGCTGGAACTCAAGGCGCGACGCGGGTGAGAATGACAGCTGCACGCGGTAATCACGCGCGCTCGCTGACTGCGGCGAATTGTTGATGTGTGCGCCTCACTGCTCAGTCTGTGGTCGATCTGCTGGAGGCCAGAAGTGTAAGGTATCGTAGTGGCCCGGCGTTTGGTCACGGTAGCCGCGAATGGTATGTGCCGCGTCTGGGATATGCGAATGGGGATGCGCGCGCAGCCGGAGTCGAATCGAAGAATGCGACGTATTGACCAGTGAGAAAATGGGACGAATTGAGGAGGTTTGTTGATTGGATGTTTGACGCAGCTCGCTTTCTGTGAGACGAGTGAATGGCATGGCAGCTCGTCGAACTTCAGGTTCCCCTCTTCCTTCCAGCCCCATCTCAACGGTCCAATCAGAAAGCATTGCGCTGCTGTTTTCAAGCCGTCTCTCCCATCAGACTCGGCTCAACCTCTCCAGCAACACGCGCGCGGATGATGGGACTGATCATATACATTCACAAAGAGCACCCTACAATCTGTAGCACCATTGCTATATTCTGCTCGACTACAAGCGGCGAAAGGCCCACTTCGGCCACTTGCGGTGTGACAGCTCCCACAATCTCCGTACTCTCGGTCGGATCTACCTGTCTCCAAGGTGACATCTTGACATCTTCATTGCGTCCCACGCCCTAGCGTGCAGTATGTGCGCTGGCAACGACAATCCACTGTGATCCTCACTGTCGCCATCGCCGACGACACCACCACGACTCGCACAGCCTCACCTTTGTTGGGCTCTCCTCCGCTTTCATCCTTGTCTCGTCATGAACGGTTCGAACATATACCCAACTGCATGACGTGACGTCCAGAAAGAGGAACCAGTGACCGTCAGACCGTGCCTGACAGCTACCGGAGGCCAATCATTTTGCGTGGCATCCTTCTGGCCTCGAGTATTGGGCCTCCGTGAGGCGATCGAACATCGCTTAGACTGCAGCTCATCGGAACAGCGCATCTTACATGATAGGACCCATGGGTGCTGTCTGGCCCGCTCCACACTATCGCTGATAGATCGCGCTGGTTCATGCTGGTCTGCCGACATGCTTAGACGATGACGCCACTTGGGATTCTGGAGAGGGTGTGCTGCCATCGACATGTCATCTGGCAAGGCCCAATGAACAGCGCATTCCGAGACTTCGATACCCGACGAAGGTACGTGAGACATGTCGCTCATGTCAGCTGACTCTTTAGCGTCTGGTGGAGGTGCGATGAACTGCTTGTATCCTATGTCGAGAGCCGTTGGGATAGCACAGACCGTCGCTTTGGTATTGAACTACATATCACAGCAGCACGCCTGCTCGCAGTCTCCCTAGTCCCTCGCAGTAATAGTACTACATGTATGACCATGTTGAGGGTGTCGGCCGGTTCTAGACGTACCAGGCACTTGGCATGGCCGGGACATGCTCGCGGACTTCACGCCGTCCCACAGTCTTGGTCGCTGGCATGTCGTGACACAGACGTCCGGTCGCCAATTGCGACCTTGTGTACCATGTCTCAAGGACAAGTCGGTAGTTGAAGCCGGCCAGGCTCAGCTGCTTGGCTCTGTATCACCACTAAGGCCAGACAGTCCGGTTGCACCGCTCGTGCCATCGAGGCGGTGAATTCGTTCAGCCATAGTCTCGATGTGAAGGGCTTTCGCGTCTCACGAAGCCATCGCTTTCAGCTCACTGCTGCACAACTTGGATGTTGTTCTTCTTCTTCCACTTCTCCAAATCCGCTTGCTTGGCTTGGTATTGCTTGACCAGATCGTCCAAGACTTTCTTCAACCCGTCCGCATTCGTTTGCAGCGCCGGCAGCACATCGCTCACCGTCCTTTCTGCCAGGACGCCATTGATCATGCGGAAGCACTTTCGTTCCGCGGGGAGTGGAGTGAGGGTCTCCAGTACTAGTCTGGAAGTCCTTTTGTTAGTTGCGTTCGTCTATCGGTCGCTCGAGTCATGGGCAATCGCATGGCATGATCTGAAGGTCGGCTACGAGAAGGCGAGTGAGCCTCAGAGGATCGTGCAGGTCCAGCGCTTGGATAGCGAGCCGGATGCTTCCCTAAAAGACAGCCGAGCTCGCGGATTGTTGGAGACTTTCCGTGTTGGCGGTGTGGCAAGGTTCGATAGGCGTCTTGATGAAGGCGGATTCGCAGCCGCAAGCGAAGCGACAGGATTGGCGGTGACACACCGCAGTTTTGACCTTTCCTTCGCAAGTGAAGCTGGCAGGATACTCACTTGTGTTCTTCAGCCTCTTGTTCAACGTCGCCAATCTTTTGTGCAATCGCTTGAAGGGTATCTTTGTAGTTCGAGTATTGCGTTTGAAGCTCTGGTACTTGTCAGTCTGGGTCCGCACCGAATTGAGGAGACTGCTCCAACCTTGCTGCTTCTTCGCTGAGATTTGTTGTTGCGACATGGCTTCGATGTCTGATAGACAGAAGTGAATGTCAAATGTTTGATCTGGAGAATCGAATGACAGCTCACCTCAGAGGCCGCGATGACTAAGCGAGGCGCTAGAGGCGCCGGGTGGTCGTTGCAACTTCCCTTCGCGACTACGTCAAGAACCATAGATTCCAGGCAAATACGACTGCGGACAACGCTTCCACTTTGTATTCGAGAGACACTTCCGCAGTCCTACTGCCCATCATGCATCCTCATTTGCACAGAGAAGACAACAAAGGTTAGTCACCATGCAACCAATTCGCAATCGCCATTCGCTCATCAACCATCAGGATGCGAGGAGATCATGAACGCGTTGGAGGAATGCCACGCCAAAGGCTTCATGTGGAAAGCGATCGGAATGTGTAGCGCAACGAAGAACGAGGTCAACAAATGCCTCCGAGCGGAACGACTCGAGCGTACGGCGGTCAATCGGGAGGAGGCGAAGAAGAAGAGAGAACATATGAAGAAGGTCTGGGCAGAGATCGAGGCCAATTCCTGAAGTGAATGCAAAAACATTACAGTACGAATCATGGGACTTTCAGCCGGGCATGCTTTGGCACAACGAGCTGGGTTACCTCTAGGCACACATCTGCATTGAGAGCTCATGCAGTGGGAAATATTCACCTACACTCCGCTCTGGATCCGGAAAGCCAAGACCAAGCGCCGCGGGAAAGGGGTTTCTGGATCAGTGACATGCGATCGCAAGATGGACAAAGGCTGGACCGAGAACGATGCCAGCAGCAGCGCAATCAAGCGCTCTGGCTACAACCAAGAGTAGTGGCAGGAGTCCTGACTCACACGATGCCGCCCTTGATGGCATTCAGAGAGAAGATCAGAGAGGGGCGGACTCTCTGTACGAATATGCACGACCGGTGTAATGTACTTTATCATCTACATTGCGACGTGTGCCTTAACCCACCTCCTGTCGTGCTGTCCACTTCTTCATCCAAACATCCACATACCTCTCAATCAAGCCATCGCTGACAGGATCTTTAACAGTGCCCAAAAATGGACAGTCTTGAACGGTGCGTGTTGTGTCAAACGTCAGACCAGCTGACTCCTCCTCCTGCACTGTCGCTCCCTCCGCAGCTGCTCTCTTCGCTTGCCCGTACTTCGCACGCCAGAAATCGACCAACTTCATGCTTGGATTCTTCTCTACATCCTGCTCGCTGTGTTCCAGTCTGTTCAGCCATTCAGCAGTACTAACGATCTCGAACGAAGGCAGAGCAGCACATCGCTGCAATGCTGGAAGCAAGTCGCGCTTGAAGCTGAAAGTCTGTGGATTGAGAATGTGGTAGACGAGATCCGCTTCTGGTTCCACTGCATTGGCACCGCCGCTTGGGTACATGGAGATCTCGGTGACAGCTTTCGCGCAAAGATCAACGGGAAGCCAACTCGCTCGCTCGTCCAGTGACGGCAGCGCGCCAGTCGTAAGTGCGCTCCGCACCATGAGCGCAATGGCTTCGGTGTCGTTCCAGTACGCTGTCTTGGTGTCGCCGCTGAGTTGTCCTACGCGCAGCACACGAGCGTGCATACCCGTTTGTCGCATGGCGTTGCAAACGATGTGCTCAGTGACCAGCTTGCTTCGACCATAGCCTGTATGTTGGGCATGGCTCAGGTCTTCAATGGCAGTCTCTCGAATAGTGGCAGGCTTGGGAGTCGAGCTTGTGGTACTGACACTGCTGCAGAAAAAGAACTTGGCTGGGTTCGGGAGACGGCTCCGCAGACAGAGGTTGATCAGGTTGTGTGTGCCGCGAATATGTTGGGCTTCGAAGCTGCGTACGCCAAGATTGAAGTTCACTGCCCAGGCTGAGTGGACTACGCAGGTCAGTGATCCGAGGAGACGTTCCAAGTCTGCCTCTTCAAGGCCCAAGTCGGGCTGAGAGAGGTCCGACGGAACCGCTCGCAGCTTGGCCTTCTCCTGGTCGGTCAAGTCGATTCCACGAATGGCTAGAGATTGCTTCAAACGTGCTTCTGCAGCTGTGACATCTGGCGCCCGGACCAATGCCCACACCTCTGACACATTCGGACGCTTTGCCATCTCTGCGACGATAAAAGCCCCAAGATTTCCAGTGGCTCCAGTGACCGCCACCACCTCTGCCTCGTGTTCAGCTCTCGACTGTACATCTGCAACGCCGCGATCGATGAAGTTGGAATAGCGATCAATCAGCTCCCGCATAGTCTCGATCTCGTCCTCAATAGCATCGACATTCCCGCCGGTACGCAGCTGGTACAGGTGCTTGGCGAGCTGTCTGACATTTCCCTTCTCGAACACGATGTTCTGGCTGAGGCTTTGTCCGGCAAGGTCGAGATCTCGCTTGATGATACGCCAGAGCCTGGTGGTCTGTAGACTGTCCACTCCCGCCGAGAATATGTCGGTCTCTGCCGAGGGCAGTCGTACGTCGAGCTCAAGAGAGAACTTCTCGACAAGCCAGCTTTCCAGAGCGGCCTCATCAAGCTGCAAGGAACCGCCTCCTGTCTCAACGCCACGATCGAACGCTTCATAGGCGTTGGCGATCTCCTCTGCAAAACGTTGGTAGACCTGAGCTCGGATGAAAGTGCCTTTGTCCGTCTTCGGATACACGACGTCGGCTGGAATGACCACGATGAGTTCCTTCGGAATCCTGGAGAAAGTTTCGGCTTGGCGATTGGCGGTTTCGATGGACGGCCAGACAGCGTCGATGAACTCACGCTCGCTCAAGTCTGTGCCTCTCTCGGGAGAGCGAAAGATCAGGACACCGGGCACAGTACGCTGGTACCCGAAGACTGCGGCCTCGTGTACCAGTTCATCCTGTCTGATCTGGCCCTCGATGGGGAGCGGCAAGACTTTCTCGCCATTCACTAAGGTAATTCGATCGTCTAAACGCGACAGATACTTGTAGTAGTTGGACTTCTTGAAATCAGGATGCCGAGTGAACAGATCGGCCGTGCGGAAGCTGTTCTCGGGATTTGTATTACTGTACGGGGGCTTGGAGTTGCTGGGCCCTTTCGAGGGTAAGCCATCTAGACCGACGCATTCAAACACACCAGGAGCGATTTCGTCCTAAACCAGAGTCAGCGACAATTCGGTCGTGTTCTCTCAGACAGGCTTACCATGAGAGTGTGATCCGCCACCGGAGGCATGAGCCGGAAATATTGCCACTCATTATCGCCAAGAGGTCTGAATGTTGTCATGATCTGTCCAGTCTCCGTGCAGCCATAATTCCCGACGAGATTCACGCCCTGGGCCACGAGTCGGTCGCCGAGCTCGTCCGGACAGCTACTTCCACCAAAAAGTACGAGGGTGGCTTTAGCAAGAAGCTGGATCCCCTCTTCCTTTTCTGCAAGTAGTTGAAGCACTTGAGGAATGGCTGGGATCAATTGCGGCTTTGCAATTTTGATCGCATCTATCAAATTCTGGGCAGTAACAGCCATAGAATGGTTGCCCAGATACATTGGTGCTTGAGTATAGAACGCTCTGAAAAGTTCCATGAGACCATGCGAATGGAACAATGGCGAAACGCAGAAAGCTCTCAGGCCGAAGCTCTTGCGAAAGTTGGCCAGACACGCCAGATTCGACAAGAAGATGGGCTTGGGAAAGCCAGTCGATCCCGAGGAGTGCAGGATCCATGCCATTTTTGAGCCTTCCATGACGAGATTGAGCCCCTCCCTACGGAAAGCTCTCGATCGAGGCCGTTGTCTGTAGTCATGGCGTTTTAGGATCGGAACCGCTATGCATCCTGGCCGATCAATGCAGATGTCGCCAACAATGTGCCGTTTGGCTTCCGGTACGACGAGTGTCTGACAGTCGGCCAGCTCAAGAAGTCTCGCATACGCAGGCGCGGTCAAGCGGGTAGAAAGAAACAATATGGTCCATCCGAGGCGATTCAAAGCGAAAATCGTGATCACGAACTCAAAGCTCGAGGTCGCGAGAAGAGCAGCAACGGGCGCTTTCGCAGCATTTGGATCCTGCAGTCGGTCAGGCAAGAATGCTTGAAAGTACGGGACAGTCCACATACAGCAGGCTTAAGACCATTCGCAATGTAGAAATCGACTGCAGCATCAGTGTATCGATCAATGTCCGCCGCAGTGTGCTCTTCGAAGTCCGCGGCACCCGTTCGTGGATAGCAGATCAAAGGCTTCTGCTCGGGCTCGGCCGCATGTGATTTGAGCAGGCCATCGATTGTAAGGAAACGATCTATGGGTCTTGATTCAATCCAAAGGTCAGCTTCAAGTCTTGTCCGTGCTAAGAGAGTGGTCTGCTCACAAGTAAGACTTGTCGTGATGTGCGAGCTTGAGGCTAAAGGACTGAGCGGCCTCTGGCACTGTCAAAGTTGTCGTTTCGGTCGCCATTGAATCAAGCGAGGTGGTTTGTAAATTGTCGTTCATTATTACTGAGTATCGACATTATATGTATTCCACAAGTGCTGTGACAGTTGTGGGTGCTGTGACAGTTGTGGTGAAAGTGCCATTTCCGCGCACCTTTTCCGCTTTTCCGCCTTGGTGTGCTCGCGCGGATTCGTACCGAAGCTGGAGCTCCACGGTCGGCAACCGATGGCTTGGAACACGCAGTCCAAGAGTTACACTCCATCCTGATCAAGTGGCCGTCGAAGAACGCGAGCGCTAGGCTCAGCACGTTGCGCAAAGTGTCCCAACTCCGGCCGCCAGCTTCAATCCGGTCGTGAACTCCACGAGAATGCATCGAAGGGCGGAGATATGAGGAGTTCCTCTGCATCCAGCTTTGTCCGAAGAGAAAGCGATGGCATGAGCAGCAGATCCCTCAAGGATAGAGATGGCGCTGCGTCTTGCGCAAGGAACTCCACGTGCTAGGTCTTTGCAGTGCTGCGAGCACAGCTGCTACGCAAGGTATCCCGTGAGGATGGCGCTGGCAATCATTGGTAGCATAAACGCGGTGCGTCTTTCACCCCACATGTGGCATCGAAGCTCTCTTCCACTCCGGCTCACGTCCTTTCTGTATAACCCATTGCAGCTGCTGGTCAAGCACGCCGGTGAGCCGCACATTCCAGTCCCGTAAGCTTTGCACCCTTTTGGGATCCCACAGCTCTCTCCAAAAGGTCAGAGACCGGTGGATAGATTCCCTCTCCTCCCACATCTCGTTGTAGCCAACGAGCCCTGGGGTGCCAGGAAAACAAACGCCGTACATCTGGCAGTATGAGCGCCACGGGACCTCGCAGTCAACCGCCTCCTGCTTGAATAGCCATGGCCACATATGTTCCCACGTGCGTCCCGTCAGCTGGTCCGGCCAATCACTATCCATTAGCCACTTCATGTGGTGTTTGTACTGCTCTCTCGGTCGACTCTGGATGGCTTTCCGTGTCACTGCGAATTGAGAACAACATGGTCCGGCCAGAATTTCCGGAACTTCAATATCCTCTCCAAAATTAGCACGAAATGCCGTTGCCATGTACGGCTCCTCGGTATTGGGAGGCGATTCGTCGAAAGTCTTCGTCGTGTTGATGTAGTTGGGACAGCCTTTTTCCCAGCTGATGCGAAGATTGAAATAGCCACGTTTCTGGACTTGCTTTAGGTCGAGTTGGGTAAGGGCAAAAGTCATCGACTGTCGCAAAGCAGGATCAATGTGCCATGGATCTTCCTCCGCGTGGACGAAGATGCTGATGTCCGGGAGTTTGTCGTAGTTGTCGTAGATATAGGTAAAGTACATCAATGCCTCGCGACCTTTTGGCACTGGTGGCCGATATTGCGTGGTGTTCGAGTCGCTCACGTAACGGATGATATTCAGATTCGGGATATTGTTTTTCAGCTTGGCGGTCCATGACACGTCGTTGGCGGCCACGCTTGCAATGACCAGATCGGTGGAAATGTCTTCATATCTTGATTCTGGCGGCGGGAATTGCTCATTGGCACTTGCGCCGTATCGTGGTCCTCGTACGGAAAAGAATGAGTGGTAGACGGCCGGTCGGATGTGAAAGTGTAGAAAATACAAAAGAGGAAGAAGCAGAAGCGCTGACGACCAACGACTCCGACGTCGAAGCCGCAGGCCGCGAATCATAGTTCGCTATCTATAAAGTCGCGATTCAGTTTCAAATTTGCAAGGCTGCCCTGGGTGACCCCGGAAGAAGTATCCACGAGGTTACCCCTGCCAAGCTACGGCAGGATCGCAGCCGACAAGCCGGTAATTTATACGAGCAGGAATGCCTCGGAGGATCGTCTTCGACAACGTGAAAATCTTGGGTGTACCACTACCGAGATCTGGAGACTTTTCACGATGAGCGCAGATGACTGCGACTTGGTTCATATAGGTTCGCGCGATTGCAACGTGGCGAATGGTATTCATGACGTTCTTGTTGAAGTCAGCACATATGGGGGTTACTCTCTTCCGAGTCCTCCCCTATCGTACAACACGGTTTCTGCCCGCATGTGACATACTGAATGCTGCCATTGTCCTGGCCTGGACTGCCCGGATCTCCGGAAGCTCCTCCTCGTACAAGCTTCTCTACGAGGCTACCCATTCGTTGCTCTCATGCTTTTCAAGCCAGCGGCCCCAGCGTGCAGGGTATTCGTAATTCGTATCATAATCCTCATGTCAGTTGTCCGGCGGCGACGCTGAAGACCGTATTTCAAGCTTGCGAGGTTTCCGTCTCGCCGTGAGCTGATCAGAGCCGTCGAAGGGTGCCTCATCCTCTGTTCCTTCCTTGGTGCTGTCAAAGCCGCCATCAATATCTGAGCTCATGTAATCGTCATCATCATCGATCTGCGCAGAGCGTGACAGACTTTGATGCGCGCTGGTTAGACCGTCAGCCAGAGCGTCCAACATGCGAGCCATTTCATCGATGAGGAGATTGGAGTCCGCCTCTTCCGCCAGAGTCGCTGGGTGAGGTGCTTCAATGGCTGGGAAGCCCACCTCCGGACCACGAGGAGCGTCGACACTTGGGTCGCGCGATTTTGAAGATGAAGTGCCATATCCATTGGAGCGCAGACCTTGTTCGAGTGGGAAGTCGCTTGTGCCGAGTCGCGGGATGTCTGACATTGTGGGATAACGCGGGCTGTTGTCGAAATCGTCAAAGTTTGGCCACTGATTGCTCTCGTCAAATCCCTGGTCGAGGCCGAATGATGACTGTTGCGACATGATGTATGGAGGGTCATGGAAACTGTTCCCAACATTGGCAAGTCCGTGATCCAAGTCTGAGACCGTGCTTGACAGACTGGTGCCACGAGCATGCATCAGCACGGACTTGTTGCTGTTTCTGTTAGATTGACCACCTTCGGACTGCCATTGCTTATGATATGAGAAGCGACTGCGGTCCAGCTCGTTCTGCATTGGGTCATCCTCGAGGTCGAACGGATTGCCAGATGTGATGTCTGTCATGACCGACCCAGCCATGGAACCAGCTGTTGAAGGTCGTCGAATGCCAACAGGATCACCCATTCCCATGTCGAGATCAATCATGGATGCGATAGAGTCTCTGTTGGGCGACGCTTGTAACTCGCCCGTGCCTTCGGATATGCTTCTGAAGTGGCCCAGAGGCTCAGTATGTGGATGTCTGAGCGGAGGCATCATCCCAGATGGTAGATCTGCAAGATGCTCGGCCTCGTCGTCTTCTCTTAGTTCAGCCGTACCGAAGCTCCAATCCATAGTGCCTCTTTTGGCCGTCGCGGCAGGTGCGGTGTGCTGAGGAAATGTCCATTCGAGCGTGGCGCGCCTACCAGCGTCGGCGTACGGCGTATACTCGTAATCTTCGTCGTCATCATCCATCGGCAGAGTGCTGCGTCCTATTGGCTTCAGTGTATGCTCATTGAGCGTCTGCAAGTGCATCGCGAACGTCGAGGTTGCGGTATCGTGTGCAACGGCCTCGTTAAGGTCGATTTCGATCATGCTCTCCCGAGTTGGCGCATTGCTTGTGAAGCTCCGTAATGGCAAATCCGACGGAGGTGGTGATGGTGGCTTTGAAGAAATGGCTGACACTGGAGTGGCCAGCTGATAGCCCTCGGGGTCCTGAGGATCGTAAAGCCGTGCGAGTGATCGCTCACCTCGATTTGCCGAAAGCTCCGAATGCTCTTTACGAATCCGTTCGGCAATGGTGAGGTTCTTGGTATTTAGAGGTGCCAGCGTAGAGCCGCCTGAAGCCGAGAGCTGCTGCATGTCCGTCGCATATAGATCTGGCATCTGACTATACCGCCGACCGAATTCTTGATCGAACGACTCCGATGTGCTGAAATTCCAACTGCTGAGGTCTTCTTCCTCCTCGGGTAATTCGTCAACGACCTGGCGAGATGCCCGTGGATCTGCGGGAGACGCGATCCAGAGAGATGCACGACTTCCGCCTCCATGCTCCCAGATTTTGAAGCGCTCAATCAATCTGATGAGCCCAGTCGTGGGATATTTCTCGTTCGTGTTGGCGATGAAGGGGTGTTTCAGTATCATTTCTGCGGTTGGTCGAGCTCTGGGATCGCGGATGAGGCAGAAACTGATGAAATCACGCAACTCTTGAGGATAATCACCAGCGCCCAGACTGGGTGCTGCTTCTGCAATAGCGGCTGGGATGTCTTCCATGAACTTGTTCGCGAAGGGCGGGTTGCCAGTCGCCATCTCGAAGACGGTACACCCATAAGACCAAATGTCGATCTCGGTCCCGTAGCCCACGGCCGTAGTTTCCTCCTCGTTCGTCAACGGTGTGACGATTTCTGAGGGCAGCCAATGTGGTGTGCCAATCACTGTCATTCGCTTTGACAGTGAATCGTTCATGACACCCACGATACCGAAATCTCCGAGCTGAATCTGACCGTCCTCAGTAATGTAAACATTGGCGCACTTGATGTCCCGATGAATGACATGCATGGCGTGAATTCCCCGGACTGCAATCGCCAGCTCTCTGGCAATCGGAATGATGTATTCCAGCGGAAGTCCGGTGGGCCGGCCGTTCTTCTCAAAGGGACGCATCAGAGTTCTGACGCTTCCTCCGGTGCAGTAAGCGGCCACAATCCATAATTGCGAATGCCAATCGAAAGCATCGTGAATGACGTTGACATTTTCGACGTTGTTGTCTTTCAGCTGCTGCAAGATGCTGACTTCCTTCGTGAATTCGCGAATCGTCCCATCTCTCGACTCTCCAACATCGAATTTTGCATCCCAGTCCTGATCATCGATGTTCGTGATCTTCACTGCGACGAGATTGCCAGATCGTTGATCTCTGCACTTGTACACTCGTCCGTACGCACCCTTGCCGATGAGCTCGAGGAAGTCGTAAGGTGGTGCGCTACTTCCAGACTTCTCCGCCTTGCGGACTATGGACTGATAGACTTCCCGCGCTTCCTTTACCCGGCGCGCTTTGTCTTTTTGATCTTCGAGAGTGCTCGCTGCGGGCGCCGAGAGTCTCGAAGAATCCATATCGGCGGTGACGATGAAGAGCGAATCCTGAACGGTCAGAGGATGCTGTTGTGACCCACGATCCGAGCCGGACTCCTCGGGAACGGTCGGGAGAGAATGGTCGATCGCAGTGGCCTCAAGCTGAGAACTCCGGCTGAAGACAGCGCAATTTTCTACAACACCCCAGAATTTGGTGACCTTTTTGGTGCCCGGCTTGTCCAAGACGTTGGAATTGAGCACCTTCTTGAATGGGAATGCTTTGCGCGCAGCTTTTCGGATTGCTCTGGCAGAGGTGCCTCTGAGTTTGACTCGTAAAGAATTGGCGAGGTTGTCTCCAAAATCTGATCGGTCGTCAGTAAAGGCAATCGACGCTAGTTGGCTTAGTTGGGTTCTGACAGAGTAAAGGGTCTCACCTGAGAGGAGCAATAATGCAGTGCAGTCTCAGGTGGGCCAATCGCCTTGACCGATAGCAAGTTTCGAAGAGGTAGCAAAAAGGCCAGCGAGTGATGCTTCCTCTAGTGATGGGTCCCGAGGGACAGCGCCGGCTGCAACTTCAAGATAGCTTACCCTTAGTGCTTTCCAAGTCGGTCTCGGAGTGACTCTGCTGCGGTGACAGGCAAAATGACGGGCTTGATGACTGATACCCAGACGGGCTCGACGGGAAACTCGGTTCCGGACTGCTGGGCTCCGTGCAAATGGCTTGTGATGGAACGCGGCGATGCGCAGTGGTTGGACGGCGGTAGGCTGGAAACGAGGACGCGGTCAGCGCTGTGGCATCGAAAATCGCGCTGTCACCAGACAATGGCTCTCTCACCTCGCCATCTGTATGACGGCGACGCGGTAGCCAGTTGCTTGCCATGTCGGAGGTGCGCGATGGTGAGCGCTGGATGAAGTACGAGAAGTTGCTGGATGAAGTCTCGAGAGGCGGTATTTTGCTTACCTTGAAGCTACCTTATCCACAGCTCACGAAAGATGACAGTGCGGGGTCACCATTCACTCATCTCGAGAGGTCGAAGAGTGGCACGCTGAGATGGAGAAGCATGCTGCTGGTCTGCTCTCGGAATTCACTCCCCTCGCTCTGTTTCCATTCCCCTCCGTCCGATATGACCAGAGAGTCCAGTCTGTTGACTTCCTCCGCTGTATGGTTACCGGAAAGCCGAAGCCTGACTTGAGGATGGACCTTCGACGGTATCGCTAGAATGGTGCCCGGGATGAAGTACTTCTCCGAGACCTGTCGTTCTCTTTCCCTCCTAGAGAAGCCGAGCGCTAGTGACGATGCACGATCTCGGCCCGTCGCGCGTCCCGCAGGCAAGGATGAACATCCCGGGTTCAGGTCGGTTTCACAGAGACGACAGATGACGTTGAAAGCACTACGAGAAACCGGTAACTCGAGATGTTACATGCGGGTGGCGACCAGTATATGAGTCCGCCAGTATCGAAACGTGCATTCTCTTCTGACATCAAAGCACTGATCAACCTTTTTCGTGCAAACAACTCTATCGTTAGACTCGAACTCTAATCGTTGACGACCGGTCGCTATAACGAACATCATGTCGAACCCTCGAGCCAAGCCGATACCACCTACGACTAAGACAACGCACCATTCTCCAGCCCCAAAGAACCCGCCAACGAAAAAGCCCGCCCCAAAACCTCCCGTGAAGTCTCCTAGTGGTCCAACAAAACCAATCCCAGCAGGCGTCAGATCAAATCCAACAAAGAACCCAACCGCCAAACCAGCTGAGCCAGCCCCTGCGGGCAACTGGATCAATCGTACCGTGCAAAATAGTGTAGCAGGCGTAGGCAACTACGCAGGAAGTCTGATTACTGGAGTGGGCAATAGCGTCAATAAAGTCGGAATGGGCGTTGGCGAGCGGTAAGCAGAGTCACTGCAGCCACCATCGATATACTAGCGACGGTTACTGATATTCTTGCAGCATCTCGGACACCACTCGAGGCTGGGGCCAGGGCGTAGCAGGTTACGGCAACGATATCAAAGACTCGGTTGGCGTCGGCGGACCACGGGTCGCGACTGGGGGCAATCCCTTGGGCCTTGCTGGACAGGGCTCCTCAAAGAAGATGCCGTTGCCGGCAAGCAAGACGAAGAGTGCGGCGGAGAAGAACAAGGCCGCAAACAATCGAAAGACGAGCGCTGTCAATCCGTTGGGCATCTGAGCGATGCGGATGTGCGACACCGCATGGCAAGTAGGCGGACACAATCAAGTGAAAAGAGAATTTCTGTCATGGTCAACGAATCTCCTTCGCAAGATGCAAGTACGACGTAAATACTGGCCCTGACCTCCACCACAGTCAAAGACTGTCCGAACCACGCCTTAAAGCCAATCTCCCGTTTTCCAATCCAAACTCCACGCTAAATGATCCCAGTCCAGTGCTCCGTCCGTCTCATGAATCAGCAACTGCTGATCGGTATCGCATCTGATACCAGCATCCCGGTCGGCTCTCTCGTTAAGTCCTCAGGGATCGACTCGGCATCGCTGTCGTACTCGTCTTCGGTGTCATCACTATCGTCTTCATCCTCGTCCTCCTCGTCCTCCTCCTGCTTCATTCCACGCGGCAGCTTCCAGGTATTGTACTCTCCTTCCAGCCATCTTCTGCTCTGGGAAAGATTGTAGGGATCGAAAGGAAAGTAGGGCTCGAGCTGATGGTGTACATCTCCCGTTTTGCGATCCCATGCTGTTTCCCTTCTTCCAATATCAATGCCACCCGCATGCGAGACGGATGAGCTCATCTGGCCCAGTCGAATTCGCTTGTTCCGTTCCAGGAGAGAGAAGACGTACAGAAACCTCAAATGATTTGAGATTTTTGCGAATTCTCCGACAATCGGAGCCGAGCACACTTTGAGAGGATTCATGATCGAGTGCATGTTCTTGTTGAGTGTCTCCTTGAGGCCAGAAATCCAGCTGAGGTCACGTCCCTCTGCCAAAATGTCTTCTGCACTCATGCCTTCATCGTCTGAGCTGACGGAGGAGGGCTCTTCAATCAAATCTCTCCATCGGAAGCAGAAGATGTAGAATAAAGCCTGTGCAGTTGCGTAGTACATGCTGTACGCTTTGCGATCGGGTCCGCGGCAGTTCGGCTCGTATGTATGTCTCATGTCATCCAGATATAGACACAGCGTTTGCGTGATTTCGCGCACTAGTTTCGTGCTGATGCGCGATGCTCGTGCCGTGAAACTTGCGACATAAGCGCAAGCCGTGAGTCGGTTGTTGGATGCGATATTGCGGTCGCAGGCAATTCGTAGGCAGTGTGAGGTGAAGTGTCGAGCGAACAACGGAGAGGTCTGCGCGAAGTGGAATAGGAGGAATTGAGCGTGCCTGGATCGATTTGTCATGATGAAGTTGTCGAAGTGTGAGAGCATTTCCTTGTACGCGGTGTTGTTGTATGGCGTCGACCCAGGCTCGAAGGAAGGCGCATAGTAGGTAAATAAAAGATCCTGAGTGGCATCCATCTTGTCGACTTTCAGACGAAGCTCTCGCAGGCGCTGCTCCTCATCGGTGGTCGTCAGCTCCGACTCCGAAACGGACTCGATGTCGCTGTCATCCGACTCGTCGCCGTCGGCATGGTTATGCACTGCCTGTGGTCTCCGTATCAGCTTGTCCTCCTCTTCCTCTTCCAACTCGTCGAGGTCCTGTTGTATCTGAACGTCGATCTCCACCAGTCGCTGCGCAATCAACGCCATCATCTCGCTCTTCAGCTCGGGAAGCTCTCCAACGAGGCGCAAAATATGTCGCTGGTATTGAACATGACCTTTGACCGTCGCAAGTTCATTCGGAAATTGGTTCTTCAACATTCTTACAAGCACACTGCTGGCAGAAGGTACTCTCCTGAGCAAGGTCTGGATGAAATCGTGTAGCCTGTCGAACATTGTAGCTCGAGACACTGGCTCTTCGCTGGGCAGCCTCCCGCTCGAGGCTGGGAGCCTTTCGAAGTGTGCGATCGCCTTGTCCATGATTGGCGAGATGAATTTGGAGTGTGTGCTGGCGAGTATGATGAGGAATTTCATGTAGACTTCCACGAACTCTTGGTCCCTTCCGAGCCAGGAAAGGTCCAGTGCGGCCAGAACGAGCTTGCTGCACTCTCCGAGCGAGCCAATGTGCGCGCTTAGCGCCATGATATATCGTTTGAGCAATTTGGTGCTGGGCGCATCGCCGGAGAAGGAGTCCTGACCGAGTAAGAGTAATAGCCTGGCATACTGAGTGTCGTCCTTTTGTTCGGCCGGTGCGAGGTGGCGCTGAATTCCGACTCGAATCTCTTCTTTCACCAACTCCAAGCTCTTGTCGCTCCAGTCGTCCATGATTCGTACATCGACATTGTCATCAAATGCGACCTTGAGTCTCTTATTGGTCGAGGACGTCAAACCAAATTCATCCTCGGTGTCCAGGTATGAGGAGTCTCGCTTCAGCCCCATCGTTGGTCGCTGAGAAATGGGTGTGGGTGGTGGCAGCATAGCGCCAGCGAGCGTGGGCGTAGCGAATGAGACCATTGTGAAGCCGTCGGTCGGGTCATGGGAGATTTAAATGGCGTTTTGTCGGGTTTGGTGTCTTCCACAACCATGTCGTGTGCAGCAGTGAAGCGAGAAAAAGGTCGATCGTGTGCTCAGTTCCTTCCCCCACACTCTCTCTATCGGGCACGGACCTTCCGTAAATTTTGCTAGCGCAAATCCTAAGCATTGACAATGACGACTCACAACCAGACGTGAAGAAAGGACAGCAGATGAAGGTCAATCAGAGAGAGAAATGACGGACGAAGCTGGAAGCCATCAACGATAAATCGCAACGGAGGCAGCATCGTGAGAAATGACGATCGGCTAGTATGGCCGTTCAGATTACAATGCTGATGATGGCATCCTCCATTGACGGCAACTGTCTGCTTGTCTGAGAAGGTATTCTGCTCCATTGCCTGCACATGTCAATGAGTCGTGCTGCTAAATTTGATTGAGATGGTCTGGAAATGGCAATGGATATTTTCATGTTTCCCCGCTTGCATCACGAGATTTTGGCTCGTACACCACGGTCTGGCGACAGTCCGAGCAGATATCTGAGCCTTGAGACTACCATGCGCGAAATATTGCCTTCCCAGCTGTAGCTGGTCTAGAGCTTGACAGAGCCATCCTCATCCAAGTCCTTATCAAGCTCTTCCCTCAGCCAAGCAGCCTCCTTTTCCATCTCCTCTTTTGTCCTGGGCTTCCTCTCTTCGTCTTTTGGCCACTGGCGTGATGCATCATTCTCAGCCTCCTTTTGATGATTGCCTACATTGCCCTCCTCGCCCTCCAGCCACTCGTGGACCTTGTCGTCTCCGCCTGGATCGCCCTTCGTGCGAGGTATGACATGGCAATGCACATGCGGCACGCTCTGACCAGCGGCTTCTCCGTCCTGAACGGCCACATTGAAAGCGTCCGCTTTGTAGACCCGTTTCAGAGTATGCTGTATCCTCGTGACAGTGAGGAAGAGGTCGCTAATCTCATCTTTGGTCAAGTCCGACAGTCGAGGCTTGACTCTTAGCGGCGAGACGAGGATGTGGCCAGGGAGGAGAGGTTTGAGGTTGACCAGGGCGAAGGAGTGTTTCGTCAAGTGAAAGACCTACCTCAGTCCTTTAGCCTTGGATCATTCTCTCGCGTTCGATCAGGGCGGCATGTACTTGGGACGTGACGTTGAAGGTGCCAAACTTGATTGTTCGGCCTGGGAAGGCCGGCATCTCGTCGATATCGTCGCCACCCATCTGATAGGGGTGCCGCTTGTTATGTTGGATGTGCCTCGTCGTCCGTGCAGGCTGGAGCTGTGTCGAGTGAATAGTACGAACTTCGCGTCAAGTGTGGAAGGCGCGTTCGAATTATCACGTCATCCTCCGAACAGCTGAGGTGGGCTGACCGAGGCTCCCTCCAAGTTTCGCGTTTACATCAAGCAACATCGTGAAACAACGAGTATCAATGTCAGGATCTTCACCAATCGATATGCAGGCGGCAGCAAAGACGTTCATGAGCGCGAAGCACATTGCGGTCGCCGGAGCATCGTCGATTCCTTCGAAGTTTGGACATCAGATATTCGCGTGGTATCTAGATCATGGGTAGGTCTGCTGCTTGCTGCACTAAAGCAGAGAGGATGTGAGAAGAGTCTGACGATACACAGCATTCCTGCGATCCCGATGAACCCAACGCTATCCAGCGTTACAGTCCAGAAGAAAGAGTACGACACGATTGCTTCGCCATCGAAGCTCGCCTCGCCGAAAGACACAAGTTTGTCCGTCATTACACCTCCGGCAGTCACAGCCAAGATTCTTAAGGAGGCCAAAGAGGTCGGCGTGAAGGCCGTGTGGCTTCAACCAGGCAGCTTCGATGATGAGATCCTGAACTATGCACTAGAAGCTTTTCCAGGCGCGGCAGTGGGTGGCTACGCAGAAGGTTCTACAGCACATGAGGGTTGGTGTGTGCTTGCTGATGGAGACGATGCTCTTGCAGCCGCTGGACGGAACGACGAGACGAAAGGGCAAGTCGACCAGGGTCGTGCCTCTGCCATGGGCTTTGCTGATACGGTCAGCACAGTACCTCCAAGCTCTAAAGGACGCAAAGTCAATGCACCGCCTAAGAAACGCCTCGGGAGCAAGCAGCAGATTGTCAAGACAAATCGGCATGGTACGATGCATCGTTCCAAATCGGACAGGTACTCTTGCACATCTTTCGCTCACAAGCAAACAGAACCCACCCGGCGATCAGATCGCATCAGCAACGCTGGCTTGAAGAGTGAAGGCAGTACTCAACTTCCTGCAAAGCCTCCCTAGTGATATATCAGTAACACAAGTACCATGTCAAAGGACGAAGTGGTAGGGCGGGAGCAAGTCGACAGTTCCACTACATAGGCTTGGTTGAGTGGAAGTATGCCAGCTTCAACCGAGTACGAAGGTGAGATGTACGTCGATGCAGCTGCGAGATCGAACGTCGCTTGTTGGTATTTCGGCAAGTGAGGATGCCTCAAAAGACTTCGTGGGCTCGTGCTGATCAGTAGCCTCGTGTTGCGAGACGTCTGTTCAAAAGCTCGCCTTCTCTGATATACAGGGTCATCCCATGGCTGCCGCACCAAAGCACCATAGACTGATACCATTCCTTCACCCCCCAATGCAATGAATCGCTAATCTCGTCAACTCAGAAAATGCAACCGTCTTGCGCTATTTGACACCTCTCTATCATCATCATCCCGTGAACTTGAACTTCGTTGCTTCCAATCGTCCTAACCCCTCGCGTGGCGCCACGTTGCGTCGACGATAGCTGTTGGTGAAGTCCTGCAGCAGACTCCTAATCTTGCGAAGCTCGTCGCTTTCGATGCGTTGTTGGATATTCCGCAATAGTCGTTCCTGCTCCTGTGGTGCGATCGAGCCTTGTGGGAGCATTTGCACTGTCTTGGCCACCCATTGCGCGACTTCACGTGGCATGACCTGGAACATTGCTAGGAGGACACCAGATGCATCGGGAAAGCAGTCGGGAGGAAAAGTGTACATCATGCCAGTCATGCAGCGCTGTACCAGATTCTCGCCTTCCGTCGCAATGAGCGCCTTCGCCGCGGCTTGAATTTGTGGTGGGTTGGGTTGGTTTTTGTAGGTCCCATCGTTTGCATCGAAGTCTGGCGAGGGTCCGTCTTCGCCGCCATATGCGAGGAAGTCCCTGAGGAAGTGGAGTGTAGCGATCAGGGGTTCTTCTTTTAGCAAAGTCAGGGATGTGGATGCTGCATTGAGGATAGGTGCCATGAGCGGCGAAGCGACGATCTTGTTCGGGTGGTAGAGGATCACATCAGTGGAAAGTCGGAAGAAGTCCTCGATGACATCAGGAAGCTCTTCGGGCGCGAGTTCATTGAGTATGCGCAGGAATGCTGTAGCTTGTTGCTCGTAGAAGACGTAGATGTGATCCGTGGTCTCTCGCGAGACGTAATCAGAAACGTCCGAGAACTCGCGCACAATACTGTCCGTGGCCCAAAGGAAGCAACCTTGGCGACTAGCCGTGAAGCCTGCAGCAAGCTTCTCAGCGAGTTGCGGTAATAGAGGTGCGGTATGAATGCGGTACGACAGGACGATGTACCGCCAGCATCTGCAGACCCTCTCAACGATCGGCACAAAGTCGATGAATGCCTCACAAAGTTGGGCGAGGATCGGGAACGCCTCCTGGATGTACTGAACTGCTGGGTGCGGCTTCGATGGCTCAACGTAAGGCGTCACCCATTGCACGACTATTGTGAGAAGGTTGAGGTGATCTGCGATCGCGATTTTCTGCTCCTTGTCGGTCGCAGCCTGGGCCATGGCAATGAGCTTGTTCATGATTGGATCACAGCAGAGTTTCATCGACTGATGGAGAGTGTCCAGAGGTTGCTTTGCCAGGACAGAAGCGACGCCTTCCGTAATCTCCTCTTGGCTCGTCGATGGGAGAGCGTCGAGGTTGGCCTGGTAGAACTGCTGAAGCTGTGGCATAAAGCCCTTGAGTAAGTCCGCGCAGTCGTTGCAGAAAAACTTGAAACTCAGCGCCGCGGCCCGCACAACCTCCTTCGAGGGATGCTGGAATGCAGCCATGATGAAGTTCAACTGATCTTGAAGTGTCTCGGGATGCTGTGACGTCCATTCGGTGTATCTTCCCAGCGCCATGACGGCTTGAAAGCGGACTTTTTCTTGATCAGGAATCTGTACGATCAGAGGGATGAGTCGAGGAAGCATGATATTCTCATCGGGCGGTACTTGACGGCCCATCGCCCGCATGCTAAACAGAGGAGCCTCAAGGGACTGCCAGTTAGGCACGTTGCCCGTGCTGGCCTGTCCACCATATTGAGTCACCCAAGCCTCGATCAGGACGAAACTCTTTTGCAGACACTCGGTGACACCAATGACCTCGCAGCAGTCCTTCAGCACATCGCCAAGTTGGTGGCGAAATTCTCTGAAGCGATCCTCCGCTTCTCGGTCGCCGTCGAAGAGGTCCGCATCGTTGCCGTTCTCAGGCAGTGGGTATTGCAGATGGTGAATCATAATGTCCACGAGTTTTGAGTAGACGTCCACGAATTGTAATCTTGCTTCCATGTAACGCTCGAGCGTGATGTACTGCTTGAGCTCGAACCAGAAATTGAAGGTTTGTGACAGTGCTTCCCGTTCCTTGTCATGAATGCAGCATTCAAGGACGGCTTCGACGAGACCGCGGAAGTCTTTCGGTTGCCGCGCGATCAAGATGACCCACGCCTCTCCTGCTTCGGCAAAGACACGGGTCACTCCTTTGTATGTCTCCCAGTCTTCTTCCTCCGCACATGTTTTAATTCGGGCACCCAAAGTCGCCAGCCGAGGGTAGAGCACTTTTATGGTGTTCATGTTCTCATCCACATCTCTTGTCTCCTTGAATATTGCGCACAGAGTTTCCACCGCAGCATCGAAGGACGTGTCGGAATGAATTGCAGCCATGACAACGTCCATGAGCGGAGAGTTGACGATGTCGTTCAAAGGTACCTCCCGGATCCAGGATGTAATGCACTCCATGAGTTGGGGATTCTTCGACGCCTCGGGTGACGATTGTGCGTATTGTACCAGTAGGCGCAAAACGTATTGCCCGTTCTGCTCCAGTAACTCCTCTTGACGACTACGCAAATCATCCTCTGTCAGATTGATCTTCCGTCCCTCTGTCACTTCCTCTGGCAAGACGTGGAGAAATTCCAGAATACATGCTGTCCCAGTTGGGTCGCTGCCCAGTGCTGCAACCACTGTGGACAGTACGTCCTTCCACTCCAGCATCAGGATGGCCAAGTTGGCCAGACATACACACAGCTGTGTCCGGATGGGCTTCGGTCCTTTCGCGTACGTTGCGAGGACAGAGACGAGCGTGTCCCGCAATTGTGCAAGAGACTCCTTCGGTAGTTGGTGAAAATCAAAGACTATCTGGGAGACTGTCAGTCCTCGCTCTTGTGCTTTACTTGCCACTCCTCACCGTACCTTTCCCTTCAAAGTTGTCGCCGCGAACAGCTTTGCCTCATCGGTGGACCCGGTGGACTGCAAGATCGCAAATGTCGATGTCCATGCCTCAGACGATTTTTGAAACTGCTCCAAGAACGTATGTGCCTGACTCTTCTGGGAGCGATCTGCATTGCTCGACATTGTTGCCAGCGCCGAGAGCACTGGCGCAAAGGCTTGCTGAGCGCCATTCGTGGTGGCCGTGGTCGCCATGGTGTAGATGTGTTGGCAGATTCCGTCAGGAGCAGTGTGTAAGGGTATCGAGACGCAACGGCGTATTTGTGTTATTACGGTGAAGTTGCATTCATTGCAGAGCTTATGGGAACGTGCAGCGAAGCGGTAGGGACGGTGACTGTCAATAGTTTGCTGAAAATGGAAGGTGAGAGAATGGAAGGTGGATGTTGATGGTGTCCAAACAATGTGAACCCCCACCAAAGAAACTTGAGGTGTTGCGGCCAACTCTCCCGCGCTGGCTGGCTGCTGAGGTGGTCTGTGCTTTTCAAAAGTCGCAGACTCCATGTGAAAGCCTTCCGTTCTGCGACACTTCAGTGAGAACTGGGAAGCATTTCGCAGCACAAGAACCTATCCAGTCCCACTCCGCGACACATACACCGACGGATCCGATTATCCGCCGACAGCACCTTCGAGACGACGCGCCCATTACGCGACAGCCGCGCAATTCCGTAATACACACCACTCTCCTTCACAATGGGCGATCGACGCGGCGGCGGCCAGCGCAAGGTCCTCCTCCCTCCAATCAACTTCATCTTCAAGTTGCTGCAACAACACAGCACGGTGCAGATCTGGTTATACGAGCAGCTTGGGATCCGCATCGAGGGCAAGATTCGCGGATTTGACGAATTCATGAATTTGGTGATCGACGAGGCGGTGGAGGTAAAGCAGCCAGGCAAAGGACAAACCGAGGCAGATGTGAAGGATCAGAGGCGGGAGTTGGGTGAGTGGTTGTGCCTTCATGACATTCAGCGGACGACAAGCTGACCCAAAACAGGCCAGATTCTGCTCAAAGGAGACAATGTCTGTCTGATTCAAAGTTTGACATGAGGAGCACACTTGTGACGGATGGTCGGAAATGGCACAGAGGGTGCTCGCTGGCGTGGGAACGAGGCTCAGGCTGATACGGCGGCACGGAGTTCAGGCGCATGGCGTGCAGAAGCAGAAGTATTTCGCTCTGTGGAACAGGACTACCTGCAGGGACGAGCGGACAAGGTGAAGATGGACGAGAAGTCACCATCATGTGAGTTGACGATCTGCGACCTAGCTCAGCTCGAGCACTTGGCTCATTGAGAACTATCACAAGTCAACAATGCACCGCCGGTTCCATTTCCGACAGCAACCGCATCCACCTTCCAGTCCCATTGCTCCATGGCGAGCTCTTCGCCTGCGGACAAGACCTGCTCTGCGAGACACAGTCCGACTTGGAGCCGCGTTAGTGACTGTCGTCTCAATGTGGCGCCTCCATGAGCAACGTACCGAGAAATGGCTTGCTTCGCACCTTGCTCTTGCAGAATCGAGTGAGGAAGCGGTCGTAGAAGCCAGCACCGTGACCCGTTCTATTCATTGAGCGGTCGAATGCTACAGCTGGCACCACGATCATGTCTAGGCCGCGTTTCTCGTCGCCAAACTCTCGCTCCGAACCATCTGCAGCAATAGACAGGCCTGCGCCGCCCATGGCATTCTCTCTGCTCTCCCTGCCTTCCTTTGGCAGCTTGGGAATTCCCCAAGCATCTCGATCCAACACGTAGTACTCATCCAAGGACTCTAGTCGCAGCATGTCCATGACCTTCCGCTTCGGCTTCTCCACACCAACAGAGTAGATGTAAGGAACGAACACTGACTTTCCGGAGAGAAGAGATGCTTTGACCAGTGTGTCTGTCTGCGCCTCGCTGTTGGGCATTGACAGGTAGATTCCGATTCGATCTGCTTGTTGAAACTGTGGCAAAGTGATGATGGTCCTCTGAGCTTCTGCTGACTGAGAAGCGATGTCCTCATCCCTCAGCTTTGACAATGTCTCCCGCATGCGAGACCGCAGCTCCTTCTTCGCTGCTGTGGCCATGCTACGAGTTGGCTGGCTGATGCCGCCAAACTTGACAAGCGTCGGCGGGCGGGAGACTCGAGGCGCGATGTTGCAACCTGGCATCGCTTCTAAAAAGGCGACATGATTTCGAACTGTGGCTTGAGAGTTTAACTCTCGAGGTGATCGTCGGTCTGAACGACGCCAGACGCGTATTCGGGAAGTGCCAAGGCCGTTCCGCGCCTGCTGGTTGACGAGTTGTCAACGGTCTTGCCAACATTTGAACATCTCAACCTCCTTTCACTCAAGCACAACATCGACAAGATCAGACGCCAGACACTCGTTTTCACGCTGTTCACTTCCGACCTCGCCACGCCAATGAGCACCGACAGATCCCAGACCACAAACTCTTCGCTTTTCTGATCTGTCTCTCTCGAATCTGCGACGCTATGCTACTCTACTACTCGCTCGCCATCGGCCTGAGTGCCTTCTCGTTCTCCTCTGCGCAGACATATCCCGCCGATCTCGTCGGCACGTGGTCTACAAAGTCAAACATGACAGTAACTGGCCCGGTAAGCAGACGAAAGCCCTGTATCCCAGTCTGCGCCCTGACCATGTCGTCTGACTTCATCCTAGAACTTCTACGACGCAGCGAAAGACGAGCTGATCGAGCCTTCTCGCACCGGCATCTCATACTCGTTCACCGCAGACGGCCACTTCGAGGAAGCTTACTACCGCGCCATCTCGAATCCCTCCAATCCGAAATGCCCGTCAGGAATCATGCAATGGCAGCACGGCAGCTGGGTCATGAACGCCAACGGTTCGCTTTCGCTCACACCCATCGCGGTAGACGGAAGGCAACTGTTGAGTGACCCATGCGCTGGGGACCATGGGGTATACACACGCTACAATCAGACAGAACTGTTCAAGGTGAGAAAGAGGGCGAGGCGACGTTTAAGGAGGATGTAACCAGACAGTCGGACAATTGCATGCTGATACCCTGTCTTCTTGCAGCAATACCAAGTCCTCACAGACCCCTATCACAAGGTACCACGCCTGAACCTATTCGAGTTCGACGGCACTCCGATGCAGCCGATGTACAAGATCTCCATCACACCTACCATGCTGCCAACTACCACTCTCCATGCGCTCACCACTGCGACGGCAACAGCAGGCTCGAAGCTCAAGCGCGGACTGGGTGCCGATGACCCGCTGAGCTGGAGTTCGAACGGGAAGCAGAATGAGCATATGATACATCAAATCAATTCGGACCGTGTGTTCTGGGTCGGCTTGACGTTCACCGGCATTGGAGGATTGCTTTTCTTTGGACCTAGACGGCTCGGGATCCGACTTTGAGAGACCTCCTCTTCATTTGAAACACGAGTATAGCTGGCCGAGGCCGGAAGATTGGTCAGGTCCATCGGTCGCAGCACGAGAAATGAAATGGGCACAGCATGATAGGCGTCTGGGACATTCGGTTACAACATGGCGCATGGACAAATTGCGGCTACAAGCAGCGTTGAGCATGGGCCTGTAAGATGATGCATACGATATGAAACACGTATTGCGACATCGTCTCACTGGCGCACTCGGAAAAGTATAACAGCACAATTATGAACTTTGGGCTTAGTGCTTGCAGAAACTTGAACGCTATACACACTCCAGGCCTTTCCTCGTCCACTCTGGATAGGTGTCTTCCCACCGCTTGGTACTCATCAGGTTCCGATCCTTAATGTACTCCTTCACTGGCAAGGTCTCAAATTGCGAACGGTCACCTATCCACACACCTCGACTCTGGATTAATCGGGCGTACTCCATGACCTGTGTGACAAATTTCGATCGGTCGATCTTACCGTCGAGCCAGTCAACCAAGCTCATCACATTGAATGCTGCTTGAGAAGTCGACGCGACCGTGTGAGGTCTGAAGCCAGCCAGGGAATCTTCAATCAGAACCACTTTATCATTCAGGTAAAGATTCTGCGGAGAGATGACATCCGTGATACACTGACCGAATGGTGTCCTGGTCTTGTGCGCCATCTCAGCCATCTGTGGCGGTAATCGATTGTCGGCTTTTGACTTGAGCATCTCCCACGCATCCCATGCGATCTTGCCAGGAGGGATGGTGATGTGTCGGCGACGACCGTCTTGGTCCGTCATGAGCTTCTCGAGCTCTGGGTCGCCCTCGGGAAAATTGGCGTACCACACGAAATTGAGCAGACGATGACCTGGATTCGTGTTGCCATTCTCACCAGCAATAGTGTACGTCAGATTTTGGATTTCCGGCGCATGGAAGAAGCAGAATCGTTCTCGGAATACCTCGAGAGCTGCGTCGGATGCCTCCAATTCAGTGACGGTGCCACGTATGACCACGTATCCGGCGTATTGTCTTTCCACTTGCGGAGCGAGCAGTCTTCGCACTGTTGAACTTGGACCTACCAAGGTCAGTCAATTCGGGCTGCGCTTACAACCATCATATACCGTCGACGCTTACCATCGGCGGCAATCACAAGGGTGGTGGTGATTGATTCCTCGATCTCCGTCCCATCCTCCAGTCGCTTCTTGTAACGAACTCTGACGACGCCTCCTTCCTCTTGGACATCCGTAACGGTGCATCCGTAACGATAATCGTACGTCCCGTCCGAGGGTCGGACCTCGGGGAGTGTTCCGCCCTCCAAATACGCACTGTCGACATGGTCGTAATTGGCCCTCAAGAGATAGTAACAGAGATCCCAGGACGTCATGTTTTGACGGTTGACCTCCTCATGGATAATGTTACCTTTTTGGTCCAGATATATGCGCTTGTGAGATGGAACAGCAACAGGCTTTCCTGTCCGGTCATATCGCTTGAAAAATTCCATGGTGTCGCCTCCGGCTACGATGCCGGCGCCCTGATTGTCGAGCAGGAATTGCGGACTTCGCTCCAGTATTGTTGCTAAAGCGACTTGTCAGAGCGTCCCAAAGGCATGGTCGCCAACATCCATCCATACTGTTATAGCCATGAGCCTTGAGTGCTACGCCGGCGAACAAGCCTCCCAGCGAGCCACCGATCTGCGCGGTCTACGGTCAGCATGTCTCGGGAGTAGCGAATACGTCCACGTACAATGACGATGTCTGGCTTGGAGTCATTTGCATGACTACGGCTGATAGGTGTCCCGTTGGATGCCATTGTGCGATTTGCTCAACCAAGCTCAGTACACTCGTGAAGTGCTTCCACCTGGAGGAGGCACTGGACCAGAACAGGACGAGGTCGCTTCGATGCAAACGTCAGGATCGGCCAAGACTCCGCTCATCTCGGACGAATGCTACATGTCTATGCATGCTCGGCCACCGCCTCTTGCGGTCGCCTGCACTCCCTAGGCTGCGAGTCTTGACGAGATTTCGCCATCAAGGCCAAATTTGGGCGATTGAGAGAACTCCTGCACGGTGCGAAGAAGTATGAACGTAGCCAACTCCTGTTCACGGACCGGTTATCGAGGCTTCTTCGACTACGATGACACCCTGTTACTTTCGACTAGCCAAGAGAAGGGACTGACGAGCAAGGTGGAATTCAATGGTCTGCCACGGCGATTGTTTCCCGCACAAACCTCTCCTACCAGCCTGCCTTTCTCCTGCTCTCAGACTCGTCGAACCTTGGACTATCACAACTTGGCCTCCTTCTTCGGCGGCGCCATGTCTAACCAGGAGAAGTCCTGCATCGAGTCAATGATGTCCGGGAATGGAGGCAAAATATGCACAGATACTCACCATGGGCAGGTCCGCCTGCGGATCGATGATCACATTCACCACCACAGGAACCTTAGCTTTGAACCCCTCTTTCGTGGCCTTTCTCAGCTCCTCTGGCGTCCGAACCTCGTACCCAATACCTCCAGCCATCTCAGCGATCTTGTGGTACTTGGTCTCGTAGCCGAGTGCCCACGCACTCAGCCCAGCGCCCGTCGTCGTCGTCCCCGTGACGGTGTTCCTACGCTTCTCTTCCCACTTGTCAGCAGAATCAGTGTCTCCGCGGTAGAGACCACTGTTGTTCATGACAAAGATCAGAACATCCATCTGAAATCGGGCCATGGTCTCAACCTCCATGCCAGAAAAGCCGAAGGCGCTGTCGCCCTCGATGCATACGATCTTCTTGCGCTCCTGGCTACCAGCTGAACCTTCCGGATCTGGGAAGTTGTAGGCTGCGTAGGCTGCCACAGCATAGCCCAAACCAACGCCCATGGTTGCGTACGTTCCAGCATCCAGCTTGGTTCGGGGATGCTCCAAGCCGAATATGGACCGAGAGATGTCCATCGCGTTTGCGCCCTCGGATACGTAGACGATGTCGCCGTTCTCGGGTCTCGACAGGCCATTCAAAGTCTTCTTTATGATGTCGTAGGCTCGCTCGTACGGCATGGGCAGCTTTGTTATCGCGGCCTTCTTCGCAGCCTTGTCCTCATTCTTCGACCTCGCAGCTTGCAGACTTCGTTGAAACTGTGATGTCTTTCCTTGCCATTGCCAGCTCCCAAGCTGAGCTTGGATCTGATCAACGACCAAAGCAATGTCACCAACAACACTCAGAGTGGGATGGCCTCCGTTCTTTCCAAGCTCGTCTGGGCAGATATCCACCTGGATGATCTTGGCTGTTGGGTTCCATTTTGGTGGAAGGCCAAACGAAAGAATCCAATTGAGTCTCGCACCCAAGACCAAGACTACATCGGCTTCCTTCAGAGCGGTCGATCGGGCTGCTGAGACGTTGTAGGTGCTCGAATCTGGAACAACGCCTTTGCCCATGGGTGTCGGCACAAATGGTATGCCAGTGCTTGAGGGTCCATCAGTCTCTTTGCCTCAGCAAACAAGGCATGCTACGTTTCTTACCTTTCGACCAGCCTCCTGAGTTGTGCCTCGGAACGGGCGTATGCTGCTCCTTTTCCAATCACGATGAGAGGCGCTTTCGCAGACTTCAAGGCATTGACTATGTCACGAATCTTCGCTTCGGGTGCCATCGATAGCGGCACCTCCGTCAATGCCGGCAACTGGTTTCGTGGAACATCGTGATGACCAAGGATCAGATTCGCGGGTAGATCGACGAACGCCGCTCCTGGCCGTCCAAACCAGGCCGCCCGATAGGCATCCTTGATAAATGTGGGAATAAGCTCCGGCGATGGAGGTCGAACAGCCAGTTTTGCAATAGGCGAGAGGAGTGTGATGGCATCCACTTCCTGGAATGCCCCTCTGCCAGCGTTATGTGTCTCGCTCGAACCCGCCAGTACTAGCAGTGGCCATGAGTTGGCATTGGCATGCGGGATCTATTGTTGATTTAGCAACATGGCCTGAGACGATGCAGCGAAGCTTTCAATGTAACCTACACCAGCCAGCACATGGAACACGCCAGGTCCACCCACACATATGCATACGCCTGGTTTGCCAGTCAAGTAGCCATATGCTGTGGCAGCATAGGCCGCTGCCTGCTCGTTCCGAAAACTAATGAAACGAATCCCCAGATACAATCCTTCTTGCCCGATGTCGGTGACAGGTAGGCCGGGCAATCCGAATATTACTCTCACGCCCAAGTCATGAAGTGCCTGAGCTATGATCTTGGCTCCGTAGGTCATGATTGCAAGAAGGGAACTGTAAGCAGTGGTCCAAGTCGCTTGAGATGCCTTTAGATCGATATCGAGGATGAAGTCACACGTAGTCCGCGATTGTCATTCGACTACAACACCACGATGTGCACCGTCAGCCGGCTAACAAGCAACATCTGCGGGGAGATGCAGCTCGAGGTCAGCATGCATGTTGTAGATCTGGAGGGTACTGAAGTTACAGCTTACAGCTTGATCGAAGCCAAGCACCTCCTCATCCCGGGCTCGGGTTACAGGATCCTGCTGTCAACCTTGATCTTCGCGTTTCACGCTTGTAGCAAGGATGTCAACACGGCTGGGCTGCGGATTCCAAGCCACCTAGACGCACTTTGCCCGGCAAAAAACAAGTGATGGGAGGGAGATATATTGTCGTAAGGCCTTGCAAATCGGGATCTGATGCCCGTACGATCACAGGGCGGAAGACAAGGTCCTCAAGACTGTCAGAGTACAGATCCTCATGCTAGGCTAACGAAGAGCATGCGCTATTTTCACCGCACAGTCTCCGCTCGGTTGGCATGGTGCTTTTCGAGCAGAAGAACGAAGGCATAGACGATTTGGCGGAAACCCAGAAAATGGTGTCAAGTCAGATAAGATCCTTCACCATGTTGCGAAGATGCGGTTTCGAAATCTTCCCACTAGTGGTCTTGGGCCACTCGCTCGGGACCTTGTCGTTATTACCACCAAGCCACCAGAAGTATCGTGGAGCCTTGAAGCGTGCGAGCTTCTCTCTCACGAAAGCGCGAAGGTCGTCATCACTTGGTCTTGGGTTGCCCTCTCTCAGCTCGATGAACGCACCGAGCTCCTCACCATACTTCTCGTCTGGCACACCGACTATTGACGCCTGAGCGATGGCTTCGTGCTCGATAAGTCGGTCTTCGATCTCCATAGGTGAGATGTTCTCGCCTCCGCGGATCACGAGATCTTTGATGCGGCCTGAGATGACAAAGTAACCCTCTGGGTCCAGGAATCCCTCGTCTCCTGTGTGCATCCACTTTCGGAGACTCTTCCCATCTCCAAGCGGACCCACTCCACCTGGCTCCAAATCTTCCTGGTGGACACGGAGCGTCTCGTCCGTCTTCTCTTTGTTGTTCAGATATTCCGACATTTGTCCGTAGCCACTGGCGACAATCTCGCCTTTCTCACCCCATGGGAGGACCTTTCCCGTATTGGGCTCGACGATCTTGGCGACGAAGTGAGGGAATAATCGTCCGGCGGTCCTGATACGCTTCTCGTACGGGTCCGTTTCATGCATCATGGAGACAAACGAGGAGAGCTCGGTCATCCCCCAGCATGTATACAGCCTGGGCACCGGGAATACAGTCACGATCCGCCGGAGTAATTCTGGAGGCATGGCAGCTCCAGCAATGATTCCAAACTTGATGGTCGATCGATCAACCGATTCGAATTCCTTCTCTGCCATTTCGGTCACGAACATGGTCGGTACGCCGTAGATCGCAGTGCATTGGTACTTCTCGATGCATTGGAGCGTCTTCTTCGAGTTGTAGGTTTCGCTCGGCAGTACCAGCGCGGATCCAGCCACGGTGCTCGAACTTATGCCAACGATCATGCCAAAGGAGTGGAAGAGGGGAACTGGCAAGCATACACGATCTCGATCCGTCATCCTCGTCTGTTGCCAGATGTAACGGCCGCAATTCATTATATTGTAGTGAGACAGTGCCACGGACTTCGGCAAGCCGGTCGATCCTGAGGTGAATTGAACTGTAGAAGCAGAGGCAGAGGGGTCAGTCGTTGCTTGGAGTTTTGTATGGGGATGTTTCCCGTCATCCACGCTCGAGCCACTGAGGTGCAAGTCGTGCCGTGCAGTGGCTCGAGCGTGTAGTCTGAGCAGGAGACCCGAGCTACACAGCCTGAGTCCTGCTGTATTTCAAAGGAAATTTCAGGCTTACCATTTGTCATATCGTGTGGTGAGATCGTGACTTTCGGCAAGGCTCCTGAGGTGGCATCGAATTGCTCGATGTAGTCTTCATATGGAACTGACCTGTGCAGAGATCCCGGAAGGTGGTATCTCTGGTCTATATCGTCCATGATGACGAACTTCTCGATCTGCGGAATCTCAGAGGCCAGTTTGGGCAGTATCTTTGTGTTGTCGTAGTATGAGAAGCCAGGCGATGCCACCATCATCTTCGGACCTACAGCAGCGTATGAGTGACCGGACATCGCGAGATGCTATTGTCTGTACTTACGAACAACCTTGAGCAAGGCCAGCATCTCAGACTCAGTGTAGGCGTAATTGAGTAAGACTAACGCTGCACCAAGTCTGGCGCAAGCGAAATAAGTCTCGAAATACTCGACCCTGCTGCCGAGCGAGATTGCGACCAGGTCGCCTTTTCCAATACCATCGTTTGCCATTGCCCGAGCCAGTCTGATGCTTCTTTCTCGCAATTGACGGAATGATAGCGTGAGATTTTGAGGATCGGAAATGACTGCTGGCCTGTCGCCGCGGACTTCTGCGTTGTAATCCAGCAACTCAGCAAAGGTCATCTTCAACGGCACCGGTGTCGCTGGCCCATATACGATGGAAGGCGGTCGCTCGTCCTTGGATAGTGCCTCGCTGTCCTTGGACGGCGCCTCGTTCTCCGATGAAGTCGACATGTTGAGAGGCTTTTCGCTCAGGGCTGCTCGACGTGCAGAGCAGTCGCCTCGACTATGTCGACGGCAATCATAGAGCTTCCGGTGCTCTTTCACTAACTTGGTAATTCCGTGGAAGCTCGATCAGGCGATCGACGAAGCGGGCCAAGCTGTGGACTGAGTTGAGGATCGGAATGGTCAGAGGGAACATTCACCGACGACACGCTACCTTAGCGTCATGTAGCCGATCAGAATCCTGGGGTGTTTTCATTGTGTTGCGGGGATTGATCGTCAGCTTGCATCCGTATGCTTGTTGTTCGACGCGGGGGTGAGTTGTGTCGAGCTCAGACCCTCGACCAGCGTGGATGGCTGGACTTACCCTCCGTAGACAACGCTCTTCCGCATGTCCGTTCGTTTAGCAGGCTCGTGCATCTCTTGCAGTCGAGCTAGCAATCTCTACTGCAGCTCTGATGATATCGTCTTGAGATTTTGACAACACCGGGGCCTCCTTTTGCCTGGCGAATCGCGGCACCATGCCTGTCCCATCCGCTCATCTTGCTGGAGCTGGAGTATCGTCAGCAGGTGATACTGGTTTAGAGACACCTGCTGTGTCGGCTGGGACCAAGGCATTGCTGGATGCTGGCCTCACATACAGTGATGTAGACCATGGCGTGGCGTGTTTTCTGGGAGAAGAACGAGTCTCGCGATCAGTGTTCACCATGTTCGGTACGGAAGGAGCACCAGTATCGGAAGTTGACAATCCTTCTGGACTCTGCACAGCTGTACAAAGCATTAGAGGAGGCCAAGCGAACTGTGTGTTGGTTATCGGACTCGACCATGTAAGCATCGAAAGTCTGTGAACCGCCTTCATCGCTGACACCTGTAAGGACAAGTCCAGCAATGCCGGAATCAAGACGGCAGTGGCACTCGTACTCATATCGGACAGATTCCTGACATCGCATGCCTACCTCAAGGACTCGTCAATGCGAATTCGAGCTTGCTCGATGTCATCGCAAGTGGTTTCGCGGACATGTGGTCCAGACAGCTCTGGCACTGCCGCTCGAACGATAACGACATCTCTCAGGCAGGCTCAGCTGGGTGCAAAGGATATACAGATCGTGGAACTGCTAACCTCCGATTCTGGCGCAAATCGAGCTTTGGGCGACTCGAAATTTGCGAAACCGCAAAAATTATCAGAATCACCGGCACCTTTCGTAGGAACGTCAGGTCTGGCCGCGCTTTGCGGTCTAGGTATGCTTCGATAATTTCAAGCTCTCTGTCGATGACTGCTGATGTTCCCCCATCTAGTCTGGCAACTTCGAGGATGGGCATACAACCGGTCGGCGACGCAAGCTCAGAACGCTCTGCTGTACACTTCAGATCCGGCCGGAGGAGCGAGCGTGGTAATCTTGGAGCGTTCCGATGGCCGCGTAGCATTGCAATGGGATGAAGTCAAGGACGTCAGAGATGGCCGGGAGAGATTGGGCTACAATCCAGCCGTGGAAGAGCGGAGCATATCGCACGAGGATCTCGAGGCTGTGAGAGCGAGGAAGGAGTACACGACGGAAGACGGCGTGAAACGGCTTGGTCTCTCTGCCAAAGGAGGCGACAGGGCGGCATTGTCGAGGCTGTGATGTCCATGGTGTGCGATGTTGGCGATGAGATTTGTTGTTCTGGTGACGGGATGGCGCGTGCGTTGGACAAACAGGGTTCAATTTTCAAACGCCATCGAGACAGCTAGCATCTCCGCTACTCGACTACACCCCTTCCATGTTCCTTCCCATTTTCATCACAAAGAAGACACACGAAACTCTGCCTGTCACTTACAGTGCGTACACTCGATCGTCCATTGAAGAGATAGCCCTGCCGCGATGACCAGTAATGGACGCTGCCAGGAGGCATTGAGACCGCACAACCTCGTAATTCCTGCAATTGCCAATTCTGCCAGCAGACCAGAAACACCAAGCCGACAAAATGAACAGCGAAGCATGTAACCGTGCAATCGCGTAGCCGCACGGAGAGGGGTCTGCAGAAATGTATATTGATCAACCGGTTCGGCCAAAGATGAGCTCCGCGAGGAGCGAGCTTGTACCGTGGTATCCAAGAACAACGTCTCCTTCCAGCCGAAGTCGAGGGAACATCGACATCGCACGCTCTCGAGAGACATAAATCAGGGCACCGCGGCGATGCTGATCACTCTGCACAACTGCAAAGCTTGATCATCTTTCCTTGGGTGAGATTGAAGCACCCGAAACGAGATAACGCGATCAAACTCGTTCTCGACCGTGAATGCCAGGTTCAGTGGCATCATAGGTAGGTATCAAGTATCTCTCCGCAGACTATACGCAGCTTTTGGGGTAGGAACTGTGTCACTCAAGACATAACTCCGCTTCGAGGCCGCGAGACGAGATGTTGATCGCCCATACCTAGGTTCTTGATGATCCAAGTAGCAGAGCAGTGGGATGCAAGGTCCCCGCTCATGAGCTGCAATTCAAGAGTGTGGTTCAAACGTTGGCGCAAGGCGGATATATAGGTGCCGACAAGAACGAGTACTCGGTTCCGCTACTTCGAAGCAATCGTACTCCTGTGAAAGACAATACTTGAAGACAAAGCAACATGGGTGACACTGACGATTATGTTATCTGCGGGTAAGATAGCTGGACGCACCTTCCATCATGATTGAGTTGCTAATCGCCGTATAGCGGTGGAACATGCGGTCCAGTCGTCGCTGGTCGCCTGTCGGAAGATCCGAACATCAAGATCCTGATTCTCGAGGCTGGATCCGACAGCAAGGATATGGACAATGTTCACATGCCCGGTGCTTGGACCAAAAACCATTACGGACCCACTGACTGGAACATTGTGTCTCCTCCACAGCCCGGCTTGAATGGCAAGGAATGCAGACTTCCCAGAGGCCGATTCCTCGGGGGTAGCAGTGGCTCGAACGGAACGATTTGCGTTCGTGGTGTCGAGCAGGACTATGATGACTGGGGCTTCCCGGAGTGGAGTGGCGAAGAGATGTTCCGTGCCATGAAGAAGGCCGAACACTTCCACCCGCAGAAGTGGTTTCCCCACGACGAGAACGCACATGGCTATGATGGACCTCTGAACATCGAGCCGGCGCCAGTCTACCCCATCGCGGATAGATTCTTTGAACAATCCATAGGATCTTTAAATGTAAACCGTTGAACTTGTTAGTAAGGTAGACTTCGAACCCTCTAACTAGCTACTGTCAAGGACATTAGGTCAAAGACTTTAATTCCGCAAAGTGAATGGCAGCGGACGTTGCAAGACACTTCGGATTGTTGGAGTACATTATTGGTCACCAGTGTCAGTGAGGGGAGTGATGTCGAGGTTTGGTATAGGATGCTTCAAGCAGTGACAAAAGTTCAACTCCGTTTCTCGACCGCATTTCCCGATAGCGCTCCACTGCGCCGCCCAGTGCACTCGCAAGTAGGTCTCGTCCGAGTTTTCATACTATCGAAGCATTAGGTATTGAGATGTCCGTTCAGGTTGGGAAAAAATGCGAGCGTACTTGTAAGCAGCCTTGCAGCAGATTCGCAGCAATGAGGACTGCTAATAAAAACCCCCAGGGCAAGCCCATCGTCCTGCATTACTTGGCGAGCAGGTCCCGTCATCCCAAAGCCATTTTCCGAGCCAAAAGTGTCGTTGAGGAAAGGCGGTGCCCTTGCAATGGTTCTTCCAAGTGTGCTCGCTCCCGGCGTTACCAACCAACACCTGGCCGAACCTGTCAGCGTACGCCAGACCCTATAAGAAGAACCTGCTATGACATACACAATACTTCTTGCCCCCAACCTTCTTTCCATTCGCGTCCGGAGTGCCGTTTGTTTCATCGCATCTCGTATCGAGCTCCCCGTTGGAATCTACACAGCAGACCTGATCCGAGTGGACTTGCACAAGTAGAGTCGCGAGGACAACGACGAATGCCCCAATATTCTTCATGATGGCTTGACGTGAGCGGTGTATGGTGGATGGTCGATGGTCGATGGGCGTAGGAGAGATAATTCAGATGATCAGATGTTTGCTCCGTGAACGCGAGAGAGGTGTGTGCGTGGGAAGAGAAAGTAGAAGCAAAATGCAAAACAGATGTTGGTGATTTATATATGGTCTTTGCGGGGCCGACAATCCATGCATGCGGTGCTTTGGGGGTACGGTCTCGACTCTCGAGCATCGAACCACGTCGAGTGGCTAGGACATGGACGAGAAATCGCAAGGAAAGGGACCAAGGATATTGCCCACGTCCCTCGCTCGCCTGGGTGAACCCCTCCAGTCGCCTGATAATTCTGACTACCTGCCCCAGCGCCACACTCCGGACACTTCGCGAGCTCACAAAGGAAGGGTGCCTGTCCGCACAGCGACAGCAATAGCCAGTACTACTGAACAACTGCTTCGCTACAAATTCGACTACTATTCTTATCTTGGAGTTCGAGACCCTGGCCGAATGAGACATGCACGTGGGCCCTCCCTGTACAGAGCGGATTTTCCATCGTATGTGCGGTCGACTAGATCCCGACCAAGGAGTCCTCACCGACCGGGTCTTGCACCAGATGCATGCTTCACTGAGCGAGTCCCCCGAGATCTTGTGTCTAAGAAGAAGAGCGGTCGCTGGAAGTGACCGCTCAACGACGAGGGGCTTCGCGGTCCCCCGAACGCCGCCGCCCCATCATCGCAAGAGGACGCATTGGCGGCACCGGTTCCATGGATGGCAGGTTTCTGCGCGCGAAAATGGCGGTGGCCATTCCCAGGATCTGGATAATACGAACTTGATCCTGGCAGGTATGGGGGGAGTCCCAGGTTATCCGGGATTCCAGTACACCTTGCACCCCTCGCTTAGCAGCGAAGAGTGTATCGAAATCCCGGATAATGCTAACAGCCAGCGGGGACTCAGTCCATATTCATTTTATCAGTCCTGGTCTGACCTCGTATTCAGTGCATGCTAGATGTAGCAAATTAGCCTGTGCAAGGGGGACTTTGGCACGTGCGATGGGCTGAATGACGATCGCAGTGTGGAATTTCCGTACGTAAGGTATGCACGCGTATGAGAGTCGCGTCGAGTGCTTGTGATATGAAGGAAGCGGGTGAAGTGATGAGATGGACGCAAGATTGCACGAAATTGAAATCGAATTTACCGCAATTGCCGCGTAAACATCACACATTCCTTCCTCCGATACTCGCCGTGCAAGGCTTTCGGATCCGACCTTCCCTGCCGTTACACTCCACTCCACCACCGCCTGCGAAATCTTTTTGACGGTATACCTGTGGATGCAGAAGTCAACACCGAGTACAGTACTCTCGTCGCCAGGCACATCCCCAGAGAGAGCTCCGGCACGCAAGGGCAGCGCGATCATGAGCGCTTCCATCATGTTTAACACATCCTTGGCCAGATGGACCAGACCAGACAGTGGACACGCCCGTGGACGATACACTAGACCATGACTTTATGAGCCGCTGTCGACCGCACGTGCCCTTCTTGGCTTGCAGTCTCGCATGCTGCCGCCACTTGCCAGCTCTATCCTCACCGCAGACAGGATTGCAGAGCCCTGTCAAATGGTGGAGTCTCGCCTACGAGCATTCTATGCACCTGCACACTGCATCCACGTTACCTCCATCACAGCAGCTGCCGCAGAAGGACCCCGTAGGTGAACTCCGATCACCAATTACAGAGTACACACAGGATGTTGCCG
Organism: Zymoseptoria pseudotritici STIR04_4.3.1; assembly: GCA_000223685.2. Taxonomy (NCBI): domain Eukaryota; kingdom Fungi; phylum Ascomycota; class Dothideomycetes; order Mycosphaerellales; family Mycosphaerellaceae; genus Zymoseptoria; species Zymoseptoria pseudotritici. Next base: position 119,966 of record AFIR01000367.1, read on the forward strand.
TTCCCCGCATCCACACAGGAATAAGCTTTGCGACATGCTCGCGCCACACCTCTTCTGGTCCACTTGAGCGCAAATCATCTGGAGAGGCTTTCCGCGAATGAGGGGATGTGCAAAGCAATCGGAGATGGCGACCAGCCAGCGACGGGACTGTCCAAGAGGCATTTCGAAGCGAAGAGAATACCGGCGATTGAGAGCTGATGCATGTGTATATTCATCGTCAGACAGTCTCCATCGCTCTCCCCTCAAGCGAATCTCTTCTATGAGTTGGCAGCGATCCATAACGGATTCGCGGACCCTCCGTTTCTGTGGAGTCGTCAAATTCTCTTGGTCTTTTGGAATTCTGGGCACGAGCCCTTCTTAGCATTGGCGTGGTGTCCGCGCTACGCGGCATTCATCGTTCTGGGAGCCAGCGGTTCGTTGCTTTTGGATGGAGGGATCCTCAAAGGCTAAGGCGGCTGCGCGAGCGAATGCGGCGTTCACGATGACCGATGTGCCCCTTGCCCTGGTGACCACAAATCACTATCGTCCAACTATGATTTTAGTGACGACCAACTGGCGTGTGCGTTGCTTTTGTGTTTCCTTCTTGGAGTCTTTGAGCCAAAGAGACTCGCCCTATCACGAGACTCACGACTGCTTCTATTCGTTTTCTGCATACAAGCATCTGCAGCACTTCAGCCTCCTTTCTCGACAGTCTTACGTCACTTCTAGGAAACGAATTGGCAGCAGCTTGCAATAAACAGACCTCTGTCGTGCGGCTCATGCGAGTGAAGAGCCCGAGGTCGCGACATACTCAAAGCAGCCCTTGGACGTTTCGACTGTTCCCCTCCTCCAAGTCAGCATACGAAGAGGCTGTCCGGCAACAACAACATCACAACAGATGACATTGCGACTTTTGACAGCCATTAGCAAGATCTCTCCATTACAAAACCAGTCGGAGAAGCAACTCATCTGACGCTTTCTGTAACAATACCGCGGACAGGAATACAGCACTTCCGGTGACTGTTTCCCCAGGAAGGCCGGCAATTATACCAGCAATACTAGACACATCACAAACTCACCATGAACGCCATCTCAATACCGTGGGACCCAACCCCAATCCCGGCCTCCCCTCCGAGCAAAAAGCGCCGCACATACTCCTCCCACTCCTCCTCCTCATCGATTCAAGATACTCAACAAGTAGTAAATATGGCCAGCCTCATGCTCGCACCCGGCCAACAACACCCCCAACCACAAATTGATCTCAAGTACTTGGACCAAAGCTTCGCAAATTCGAAGTCTTTCACCTTTACCTCTCAACCGCCACACTTTCATCAATCCGGAACCTCCCGGTCACGGCAGTCGTCTGCGCGCACGACTTCTTCGTGTTCATCGGATCGAGATTGCAAGCCAACATTGGCAAGCCTACAATCCAGCGTTTCTCCTGCCAACTCAGCAGCAGCATCGACGCCTCCTTCATCCGTTTCGCCGATCTCGCCGACCTCGCCGACCTCCTCGTCGTCCAGTGACCACGATTCGTTCTCCCACTGGAACGCTCTCGGAGCTATGTTCAGCGCCGGGGCGGCGTTCGGGCTCGGATCGGGAGGAATGGAAGAGGCCCGTGGAGCAGAGTGTCTAGCGTGCGGATATCGATACGAGGATCTGGGCGTGCTGGCCGAGCATCAGCGGATGGAGCACGGCCTGGTTGATGTCGTTTTCTAAATGCGTTTGCCTCCTTCACCATTGAAGGATTTCGGAGTATGAATAGGGTGCTTCATCAGGTGTTCTTTGGTTGAGCTGATTACTATGGATGTGCGACTTCGGATCTCAAGGACGATTGTTCCGGTGCGATTGACAGTACCCGAAGAATTATGTGTCTGCATCTTGTAACGGTGATTTGGCATTTAGACCGGGTGAAGAGGAGGGACGAAAGAGCTGTACTTCTACCCGCACAAGGTTGACTGTGATTTTGGGAAGGGGCGACTCGTTCGAGGAAGTCTCAAAGCACGCGACATGACGAGGAGGCGGTCGACAGGTTCATATTCGACAACGACCATAGCACCAGCAGACGGCACATTTCCTCACCGAGCGTTACCAATCGTCTCGACGTCATCCCCCGCTTTTCATCACCACCAGAACCAGTCTCTCCATCATATCTCCCAGCCTCCGCTTCGCGACTCACCATCCGGACAAGCGCCTTACTCACACGACGCTTCCCCAGTGTCGAAACTGATCGTGCAAGACACACTGTTCTCGTCGCACGTGGAGTCCTTTTCCTCTCGCTGTTAGCGATCGGAACGACAGACGACATGGGCTGGATTGAGAGATACACCTTGCAATCGTAAAATTTTAGCCTGTGGTCATCTTAACATCTGCCCGGTGAGGCCTGGAGACGCATGTCATTGCAACCGCATGATGGATGAGGGAGGTCTGAAGAGAAGGACGAACGTAGAGTTTGGTTGCGAACGGCGGCCGATGCCATGGCGAGGATGAGGGCGTGGTGAAAGACGTGCATGGCTTTTTGTCATTTGCTAGCAAAAGGTGGTGCTGTTGAAGCGATGCAACGAGGAATGCCAGCAAAGACAGAAGAGTACAGCACTCGTGTACGCTTTCGCCGAAGCATCGAGGTTTAACGGCATGGAGACTTTGAGGATGCACAAATCGCAAGCCTTACCGCTAAATGGTACAAGTGAACTCACAGAGAGAGGGCGCTTCAGGGTGGGACAAGCAATTCAATTGTCAAGCCAAGTCCGCCTACTCCGCCACCGTCCTCGAACGCATCTCATCGCCAGCTGCTGCAAAGACAACCCAGGTCTTCACGGGACATGCACGAAAATCAAGTCCTTCCACCGCTTATTACAGCTTCTCTCGCCTTCCTCCGCCTGATCACACCCCTCACACAGATCAGCTCGAATTCCTTACCATCCAAGCTGTAGGCACGGTAACTCTTCGTTGGAAGAGCGCCTGAGATTCTGTATTATTGAGAAAAGAAGTCAGCCTTTCGGAGCTCGCACATCGCAAATCCAGTGTATCAAGAGGATGAAGAGGATGAGCAGGGCGATGTGCTCTGCATTATTCTCGGGCGCTTGTTGCTTACCGATGTCGTTGATCAGGATACCATACGTACGTCGTGGGTAGGCTGGGACTCAAGGTGGGCGAGCCTTCTCGCAATTCAAAACCGTAACACTTGTAGGTGGTTCCGTCGCAGTACCCGCATACGGGGTTGTTTACCACGGTAGAGCAATCCACGGAGCCCACGTCAGGTTTGAGTGGTAGTTGCGGAGGAGGGAAGCAGTCAAAGGACTGAAGGTTTCAACAACCAAACAACGAGCAGTGGGCACAATAAATAGGAGCCGAGATGTGTTAGAGATGTATGTATCGGTACCGTACGGACATCTTGTACAAGGAGGTTCCTCGACGCAACTACAACGCAATCGCTTACCGACCAGGCTTCACCCATCGAGAGATACCAAGAGGCAGGAGAACATTATGCTGCAGCACAGCGCAACGCTGGAAACTGTTACCGCTCACTTCTCAAGACCCGTCTCACTCCACCGTGCTTTGTAAGTTCGCAACTCGATGTGCCAGCAGGCTTTCCAGGGGCACACGTCACGGACATCGGTATCGCACGAATCGACGCCCAGACGATCTTGGACACAGCCATGTTCAATCGTCACAAGCCTGCTGATGACGATGGTAGCAGTTCCGGCATCGAGCTGAGGACGGACTTCGAAGTGACGAAGGCGAGCATGGCAGGCTGTCGTTCTGCGCGATACGAAGTTGACCGAGCAGTGTGGTTGTACAGGGGCATTGGAGAGTCGCCCAGGAGTCAGTGCAGGATCGTGCGGATCGACGACAAGGACATGCCGAGACACAGACTTGCACTTCTGCAATGTGCAGAGCGGGGCGGAGTCGCCGATGATGAGGCAGTGATAAATTTGTAGACAAGGTCGAGTTCGTGTTCGGCACGGAACAGCCTGGAAATGGGCTATATCCAACATGACTTGCAACTCTTCAATGAACGGCGGAATGTCGCAGAATCAACGCAGTAGCTGCTCTGTAGAGAGGTACATGTTGCCAACACATCTCCGCCTCAGGGAGACCAAGCGAAACTATGGTATACCCATGCGCCTTGCGCTTCTCCAATATGCACAGCGAACTCGGCAGAATGCGTAGTCAAGAACCAGATAGACCCGTGCAGGCTCATCCCCTTTCCATCATCTCCGCCTCCTCCCCTCCTCTCCTTTCTCAATGAGGATGAACATGACCCCTCGCCGTCTTCTTGCCAAAATCAATCTCGCAACGCCCAGGCTCAGGAGGACACGGGTGGTCTTGAAGAACAGAGCACACGCAATCAGCACAAAGTCGTGAAAAGTTCGTGCATCACCATCATCTCGCGCAGAGGTTACGAATGTACGTTCACACAGGGGTAGTGCTGCTTGCCGACGTCGCCGTCTTGGGGGGATGCAGTCCTGTGGCGAGACGTGAGCGTGAGTGAGTGAAGAAGAGAGGGGAGTGAAGGAGCGAGGACGAACGTAGGCGAGGATTGTTGTGAGAATGAGGAAGAGGAGAGCGGCGACGAGGTGGTGGATGGGTTGCATGGCGATCAATTTTCCTTCTTCTTCTCCTTTGCATATGGATCTCTGGATCGTTGGCTCAAATTGTGTGGTTCTCGTGTGTCCTTGTTGATGACTTCGACCGAGTATGCAAGTCCGACTTCGTTGAAGGGAGGATGAGGAGGGAATACGGAACGAGGTTTGGCTATCATAAATCTCACCCAAGACCTATTCGACCACAACTCCAGCAATTTGATTCGATTCCACGAGGTACTTCGACAATCGAACGAATCGGTCGCGGACGGACAGATCCGACAGGGAGAGCTCTCCTGAAGCCATGCTTGAGGTGACCGCTGCACCGTCGATACCCAGCCTTGACCTCCTCCCTGACTTGCATACCCGGCGTCACGGATTCTTTGAAGGTGAGGAGAAAGCAAAGTCGTTGTGTGAAACACTCCCGAACGACCAGGTTTTCGATGCGTCTTGACAAAATTCCCGGCAATCGAGTCCTGGGCATCGGCCACGGATCGAGCGACCGACCAACCAAGACAATGACTCTTTGAAAATACCCGCATAAAACACCTTCCAGATCTTGCCTGTCTTCTCCGCCGCACTCGTACCCACGAGTCGCCGGAGAGAACTGGGGATTCCGACATCCTGCTTTCCGTCAGGCTCTCCGGAAAGTGACGTTGCGTCATGAAAGCTCACCAGGCAAGGCGTCTCTCTTGGGGTGAGCATGTCCATGCATAGATCACGAATATTGCGACCGAGATCGTTGCGAGTCCTTTTTTCGTGCTATTCGTCGGTGCCATCATCGGCCCACACAACGAGGCATGGCGCACTCCATCCCTCCATCTCTCCCTCTCTCCCCCGTCACATCACACCTTCTTCCCCATCGCCAACAACTCACTAACTTTCGGCGGCAACACCATCGCACTCCGATCATTCCTCTTCCAAAACTCCGCCACCAATTCCGCCACTTTCTCCGCCCGATCCTCATGCACGAAATGTCCCGCTTCTGGTAAGACGACCAATTGAAACTTCCCCTGCATCTGTCCGATCATCAATTCTTTATCCAACCGGTCTGTGCCCGCGAGGATGAGAAGTTTCGCTCCGCGACCCGTGAGGAACGAGGAGGACATGCCCGTGAACCAGTCCGGCCAGAAAGAGGACATGAGAGAGAGGTCTGTACGCCAGACGAGGCGGTCAGGGTTGGTGGTGTCGGGGACCAGTAGGCTCGGGACGGAGATGTCGGCGCTTTGAGAGGAGCGGAGGGTGCGGGTGCGGATGTGCCATTGTATCGCTTCTGAGATGTTGGCGAAAGAGGAAGGGCGAGAAGAGAGGTAGGTTTTCATGTGCCCCAAGGCTTCAATGGCGGATCCTTCGACGACGTCGAGGACTGCGTAGCCGACGAGGTTGGAATTGAAAGCGCGGAAGTGGGTCGTCGCGAGGGAGGTGACGATGGCGCCGCCTAGGGAGTGGCCGATTAGGATGCAAGGCGGGATAGAGGGCCAGGATTGGGAGGTGGCGGTGAGTTCGATCATGGTTAAGGCATCGGTGGTGAGGGTGGGGAGAGTGTAGTCGTGGATTGGGAGGGAAGTGGTGGGATCCAGAACGACGGAGCCATGGTTGCGGGCTGAGAGGGAGAGGATTCCTGCGGTGGGGAGTTTTGTGCGGAGGTGGTGGGCGAAGAGGGCGAAGGAGAGGGAGGAGGCGCCGGCGCCGTGGTGGCAGATGAATAGGGGTCCGACTTTGGGGTCCGTGGGAGGGGTGAGGTGAACGTGGTAGGTTGCTTTGTGGGTGGAGGTTTCGTAAGGGAGGTAAAGGTCCTGATCAAAGTAGGAGGTCCAGTGGGTGGAGGAGGCTTGTTGTTCTCTGGAAGAGGGGCGGACGGTGGCGATGCTGGCGAGGGACGAGGTGGACGAGTCGGAGGAGCTGCTCTGGTCTTCTTGTTCGTTGATGACGTGTGATGGCTGTTGTGGTGTGGGGATTGGCATGGGTTTGGCTTGATCTTGTGGTTGTGCGGGTGCGGCCATGGTTTGGCGGAAGAGATCCGACATGTTGTGCGATGGATGGAACAGCTATGGGTAGCTTGGGGGAGGCGGAGTCGACGCCGAGGGGTGGGTGATTGTGGCGAGCATGGATGAAGTTGTTCTGGAGGGGTGGAGAGCGACAGTTGCGATGCAATAAGGTATTGTCACATGTCAAAGAGGAAGGAGTACGGTACAATAAGCTCCTCCCCGATAGAGTCAATGGGTGCCCTGGCCCCGGGAGTGATCCAAAGTCTAACCAAGTGAGGTGAATGCGATTGAGATGCGAAAGAGTTGGTCAGATCATTCGTGACTAGCGGCGATCGACGGCCGGGATGGGCAGACGAGACGAGACTTTTCGGGTCTAGAACCTCTTTAAACGGCTTGGCGGGGCGATTGCCGATTGCCTTTTGACAGTGGAGGCTGTGCAGCTTGTGCTCGAGCGGAGAGAACGACGAGCGGTGCTGTCTTTTGCCTGATCTCACATTGATGGGAAAAGTGGTCATTCAACCAAGCATACCTTAGATCGGATGGAGGTACTGTGTCTTTGATGTGCTGGATTCGACGTGGTGTCCAGGCGGTCTGCTTCACAAGACAAAGAGAAGGGAAACCCGGGTTTTCGTCTTGGAGTTTGTCTTTGATGCTAGCGTGAGTGGCTGAAGCTCCAAGGACCGGGCAGGTCTGGGCAATGAGATCACCGAGAAGAGCTGTCCTTGCTGTCGTCCTGTTTGTGTGGGAAAAGTGATGCACGACAGAGCTACCACCACGATCCACCAGCCACAAGTCTCGTCTCGTCCACTCATCCAGACTCATTCATCCATCTCATCCTCCACCTTCTCGCTGCCTCCACCACCCTCTCCCTCACCATCGCTGTATAGTCCTCTTCTCCTCTCCTCCGCCCTCTCCCACCCACTATGAGCACGCTGTGGGGCTCGAAGAAATCCGACAACGGCACCAACCCGGAAGAATCGCATCCGAACGGCGACAGCAGCAACAATCCCGACGTCCTCGTCGTCCGCGATTCCGACGACAGAATGAGGCCCGAGCCCACCGAAAGAGACAGGCTGCTGCCGGACACTCGCCATCGTCCTCATGGAGATGGTTACCTCGACCCAGATGATCCCGCTGTGAGTAGAGATATCTTGATACCATACACCACTTGACAGTACTAATCACCTCCCTCCAGGTCTCGCCATACAACCTCTGGACCGTCCGCTTCCTCCGCTACCTCTCCATCCTCTTCCTCGCCATCTCCTTCCTCTGGTGGGTGCTTCTCCTCGTGAGCATCTTCGTCTCCCCGCCCGGCCTCAACACCCGTGGCTCCGGCTTCTTCGACTTTGCCTTTACCTGCCTCACCTTGGGAATCCTCCTCAACACCCTCATGTTCTTCTCCGGCCCCAGCTTGGCCATGCGCATCACCCAGGGTGTCCTCGCCTTGATCCTCCTGATCGATGTCATCATCATCGTATCGGTCCCTCGTCTTCGCGCTGAGGAGAGTGCTCCTGGTGTTGCCAGCGTCGTCTGGACCACCCTCATGGCCACCTTCTGCATCATCACCGACCGCACCGTAGCATGGGGCAAGAAGGAGGAAGAGGAGCGTCTCACCGGCCGTCCCGAGACCAAGCGTACCCTCATGGAGTGGCTCGCCGTCCTGGCTTCCACCGTCATCAACGTCGTCTTCATCCTCATCACCATCCTCATGACCTGCACCCTGGTCATCCGCAGTCTCGACGCCGGTCTTAAGATGGACGGCGAGCGCTACGCCGTCGACAGTCACAAATACGAAGTCCACTTCTCCTGCTACGGCAATGCGACCACCGACTCTTCCGGCCACCGCACTCCCACCGTCCTCCTCGAATCCGCCGAGGACCCCGTAGAATACGACTTTGAGCACTGGGCCTACAACGCCGTCAAAAACGGCACCATCGACCGCTACTGCTACTGGGACCGCCCGGGCTACGCTTGGTCCGACAATGCTCCATCCCCTCACTCCGCCGGCATGGCCGCCGACAACCTCGCCGAAGTCCTCGCCATCACCGGCGAAGAAGGTCCTTGGATCCTCGTCTCCGCCGGCTACGGCAGCATCGTCTCCCGCATCTTCTCCGCCCGCAAACCCCGCGACATTGCCGGAATCATGATGGTCGACCCTCTGCATGAGGATCTCCTCTACCGCATGGCATCCCCCACGCGAGGATTCCTCCTCTGGGGCTACGGCATCATCTCCCCTCTTGGCATCCGACGCATCATCGGCTCCCTCTTCGGTGGCCAAACCAAGGAAGACCGCGTCTACGGCAAGAACAACCAGCAGAGCGGTAAGCGCCTCAAAGCCATGTTGCAGGAGAACCTCGTCGCCAACTCGTTCACCCGCGCGGATATCAACACTGCTCGTACGATCCAAGCGGAGGACACTCCTCTCGTGGTCGTCTCGTCGGGATACCACGTTTCGAAAGATGAGGAGTGGGCCAACAAGCAGCGCGACTTGACGAAGATTACTGGCAAGCTCATCTCCTGGGATGTGGTCAAGAAGGCGCCGCACTACGTCTGGCGAACGATGGAGGGACGGGTTACGATGGAGAAGAGATTGGGAGAGTTGGTGGCTGATCACAAGAAGTCAAAGGGTGGCAAGGGAAAGAAGGGAAAGAAGGAGAAGAGTGTTGTCGAGGAGGAGTTGTAGGTAGGTGAGGAGTGAGATGAGAGTTGGCAGACGGTATCACAGTACGAAGGAAGAAGAGTGGAAGAACAAACAACAGAATGGAGAGGAAAAACCAGATAATGTCTAGGACACGAATTGGGAGGTGTAATGAATGTCTTCTGCTCTGTGGAATAGCGATTGAAAAGCTCGGATGTCTCCCATTTCTGAGAAAACAGCTTTTACTCTATGATCTATGAAGCTGGGCAGATTCCAGTTCGTTCAAGGGAGAAGAAAGTATGTACATGCGAAATCGAGGTTGTGAGTGGAATATTCTCAGCTCATGCAAGTATTCTCGACGGAAAGTCTTCGAAAAAGCTAGGTGATGACACTTCATGCTGAACTCTCTCTTGCATGTCAATGGAAGCAATAAGGTATTCTTTGCTTCAAGAATTTCCTTTGCATCTTGCATGCTTGCTTCCATGAATCCGGCTATGTACACTCTCTGTCCACCACGATCTATTAATGACCGTCTCTGTTCGTCTCGAGTGCAATGAGGGCACAGGGCGTGATCCAAACGTCCCAAGAAGCCCCACCCATCATGGCTAATCTCCAAGACCACCATCAACCAGGGAAACGTCCAACCGCTTTCCCATTGCCAACATATATATATTCTCCACCATCATCAGACAAATTTCAAAACGTCAAAGTAACCTCCCCCCTCTCCTTTCCGAATCTCGGATCATCCACATCCACATCCACCTCCACATCCACCTCTTCCTCTTCATTCTCACCCCAAGGATTATGATGATCCACATTCCCCAACGGAGGAGGAGGAGGTGAACTCACAGCGCCCGTCGCCGTCTTCGATACAGGATTATTAGGAGTCTGTCCCCGCAACGGAGTCTGAGTCGCCGCCGAAGACGAACCATTCTCCTCTCCTCGGTCAGAGGAAGCCCAATTCCCCCTACCACCTCCAGGCGCGGTGAAGGAGCGGTTCGCTTCCCTTTTAGTGGTAGTAGAAGGATGGGGAGCAGAGTCTTCGAATTCCATCGTGACATTCTCCTCCTTTCCATCCTTGGCCCCGGAGACAATCCCGCCATAACTCTTCGCCTGCGCGAAACTCGGTCGTCCGGATGAGGAACTCGCCTCACTCTCCCCACCATGAAAACTATTCCTCCACTGCTGTCCCCCATTCGTCGGACTCGTAGGCGAAGAAGAGTTCAAGTCCACCTTCAACGCGGGCATGGTGGACTTAATCTCCCTCACGCTGAGATGTTGTTTGATCTCTTCAATGTCGCTGGGTCGTTGAATCGCCAACGCCAAAGCCTCCTTCCTTATCGCGTCCACGTCAAACATGACATTCGATTCCTTGGCCATCGACTCAGCGGCGAGGGCCTCAGCGGCTTTTTCGTCCCCCTCGAGGACGCGAGCGTTCCGCTCATCGTACGTTTCCCAAACTTTCTTCTGCGTCGCCTTTTTCCTCGAAAAGAAAGCTTTGAACCCTTTCTTCTCCGGCTGTTCATCCAACTGCCTCCGCGCCTCTTCAATCTCATTCAACAATTCTCTCTGTCGTTTATCATGATTATCCGGGTCCGGGTCTTCAATCTCCGTGTACTCGAGCGATTCCACCGCCCAGCCCGCGTTGGAGAGGAGGGTGGGCATCATCGCGCGGTACGCCATGTGGCCCGGGACATGTTCCGTCACGTTGATATTCTCGATTCCCGTGACGTCCACGCTCGCGAGACCCGCGACACGCATGATGCCGCCCGAGGTGGCGCGGAAGAGGTAGCCTAGAATCCAGTCGTTGGTCGCGTAGCCGTTGACGAAGCGGCCGTGCACGACGCTGCGGGCGCGGATGTACTCGTCTTTTTTGACCACGACGGGGGATCCGAACATGTAGACGTTTTGGATTAGACCAAACGCGCCTCTTCGGGCGAGTTCTTTCAAGCAGGAGAAGATGACGCGGGAGCCGAGACTGAAGCCCACGAGGGTGATGGGTCGGACGCCGAGGTTACGGTCGATGATCGAGTCTGCGAGGATGAGGCCCGTGGCGTCGGCGCGGGCGAGGGAGACGGTCCAGGGATTGTCGATGAGGTAGGACATTTTGGCGAGGATCATGGGCGTGGAGAGGCCGGCCATGAGGGTGGTGAGGATGGTGGCGCCGAGGACTTGTTGAATCGTCTGAGTGAGGGCTTCGGTGCCGAGGATTTGGATCGTCTGGCCGGTGGATTGGAGCATTTCGGGTTCCCAGTTGACCGAGTAGATGTCGCCCATGACGGGGTCGATGGTGCTAAAGGGGAGGCGGACGTCGTCGACTTTGCCGGTCATCCAGCCTGCCACTGTTACGATGAGGTTGACGCGTTTGTTGTTGAAGAGCGGTTTGTACTCGTAGGTCTTGACGGCGCCTGTTCGTCGGTGGCTCGTGGTCAGGCCGATTTTGCCTCCTATGAGCGTACCGGTAGTACCGATCAGAGCGGCAGCACCAGTGCCTCCGAGGAAACCACCCGTGCCAGCCACGCCGATGGTGGTGAAGCCCGCCGCGAGACCAGCTCCAATGACAGGCGCGAGGAGGCCAGCGCTGAGACCGATGACGAGACCGCCACCGACGGTACACATTCCCATGACCATCAGTCGGCGATTTCGTGCTGCTTTACGGCGAGCATCAAGGTGCTCGTCTTCGTTCCAATTCTCCTTGTCGCCTTGTTCTTGCATTTCTAGAGCGTCTGTGACTCGCTTTTCAAAGCGGCAGATGTCTTGCCATTCGACCGAGAGCGCTTTGCCAACATGCTCGAGAAGCTGCCGCGAGCGGGCATCGTAGGTGCTGTCTGCGATGAGGAGTAGAAACAGATCACACAGGACTGTCCACCTGATGTCCAAATCGAGATTCTTCTCGTCTTGCAGGTCGTCCGGGTCTTGTATGGTCAGCTCATCAGCCGTGTGCTCGTGATATGCTGGTGGTGATGCATCCTCTACGGCAGGCGTAGCAGGTTTTGACTCTACAGGCGCAGGCGTAGAAGGCTTCGATGGTGCAGCAGACACATTATTCAATGACGACCCGCGTCCAATCGCACTCGTCGGTCTTGACGGTAGAGGAGAAGACACCGACTGTCTTGCCGATCCGGGCTGCGAAGCTTCGTCCTCCTCTTCCATCTTCGGGTTCTTCACCCTCGCGTTCTGCATCAACGCCGGCGTCAAATCCTCTGGGAGCACTCCATGATCCGCCAATTGCTCCACCATGATCTGCTCCCTCGCGTCGATCTCCATATGATTATATAGCCGCAACATGATCTTCTGACTCCACATGCGCATCGCCTCGAGGGCGGTCTCCAGCTCTTTCTTCGTGCCTTTCGTATGCTCCAGCTCGGCGATCTGTTTCGCCATCTGAGCGAGCGACAGCCTCACCACTCCTACATATGCGATCCGTTGGCCTTCTGTGAGCAATTCCTTTGTGGTCTGCATTTGCGACAGCAGATCTCTCCCATCGTCATCATCCTCTTCCACCAGTACGTTCCGCGAATACCCATCCTTGAACAGATATGCTGTATGATCGTCCAGACTCGTAGCGGACTTTGCGTCCTCTTCCATCTGTACGCGACTGTATCCCTTGCCGGCACCGCCTAGTGTGCCGTACTTGACCGTTTCATCCTCGACTTCGCCGTACTCTTTCGCCAGCACTTTCCCCCAGTCGTCATAGATACGATGTGTGGCCAGGGCGGGCATTTCTTGCCATTCATCCTCTTCGTCGGGCTTAGAATCGTCTGTGGAGAGTCGTTCAGGAATGGGCTGGTGGGAGAATTCGGAAACGCTGGCTATAGAGGGTTTCTGGGCGTGTTTCGCTGTAGGACTCGCGGGAGATGCAGTAGACTCGTCGTCCTCTTTCGCCTTGCTTGCTTGGTCTGCGGCATCATGGAGTTGCACAGGAGCCGGCTGTTTATCCTTTGCTGCAACATCTTTCGCTTCCGTCTCCTGCTCGACTGGCGCACTCTTCTGCTCGGCAGAAGCCTCCTCGTCCTTCTTCGCAATCCCTTGCTCCCCTTCAGCCTCCTCTATCTCCTTTAACACGTTCTCCCGTATCTCGTCCGGTGTATCCAACTCCCCTAGAGTATACTGTCTCCTCCTCGGTGGCCTCGCCGGTAAACCAAACTCGTCCGCGACTGGTGGTTCCGCTTGCGGCTCGTCATGCTTCTGCTCCCTCGAGACCACCCTGTCTAGACTCCTCACGCTCGGGGCTTCGCTAGGCCGTCTAGTATGTGTAGCTTCTGGTGATTGTGGTGATTGTGGTGATTGTGCCTCGGTCTGCGACTGGTGTGGTTCCGCATCTTGCGGCAGAGCTGTGGGCATGCTGGTTGTTCATTCCATCATAGCCATACACCATGTATTCTCTTGAAAGCGCTCGCCAGGATCCGTAGATATGCTGTTCTGCGGGGCAGGGGAGAGAGTCTGTTCAAATCGAAGGAAAGGAACCGACCGGTAGGTAGCTCTTCTTTATCCGGAAGCGTGTGTAGGATGCCGGCCTATTGTCAGATCTGTAAGGAATCAAATTGTGCTCGCAGTATATCGTATGCAATGCTCGAAACGAAACAACGTAACACACTTGCATAGAGTCGAGCAATGATTCACAAGACAGACATCATCGCGCTGTCGTCCCTGTCCCTGCAGCCCGCCGCCGCCTCTCCACAAACGCCTTCCGCAGAGCGGCAGAACCTTAAAATTTATTGAAGATCTTCAATTGTTCAGACATCTCGAACTTCTTTTCAAACAACCCACCGCGCACGTTGCGCCCTTCTATCACAACATCCGCCCATCATGCGCGGCAAACGCTCGAAACAATATCGCAAACTCATGCAACAATACCAACTCAACTTCTCCTTCCGCGAACCCTACCAAGTCCTCCTCGACTCCGGCATCATCACCTCCGGCTCAGCATTCAAAATGTCTCTGGGCCACATGCTCTCCTCCACCCTCCACGGAGAGATCAAACCCATGATTACACAATGTAGCATACGACACCTCTACAATGCGCCCGCATCACCCACCAAAGATCAGTGCATAGAAGTTGCGAAACAGGCGGAGCGAAGACGGTGTGGACACCATGAGTTGGACCAACCACTGAGTGAATTTGAGTGTATCATGAGTGTCGTAGATCCGAAAGGGAGCGGGACGAATCGACATCGGTATGTGGTTGCCAGTCAGCTGGATGAAGTGCGCAAGGCGTTGAGGAAGGTGGTCGGCACGCCGTTGGTGTATGTGAAGAGGAGCGTGATGGTGTTGGAGCCAATGGCGCAGGCGACAGAGGAGGTCAGAGAACGAGAGGAGAAGAGCAAGATAAGGGCGGGCCTGGTGGGACGAAGGGAGACGGGTGGTGGTGAGAAGAGGAAGAGGGGCGAGGCCGACGAGGCGGATGGGGAGGAGAGACTAGAGAAAGTCGAGGCGAAGAAGAGAAAGGTCAAGGGTCCCAAAGGACCAAATCCTTTGAGCGCGAAGAAAGCGAAGAGCGGAAAGGCGGAGGAAAAGGACGGGGAGAAAGCGGCGCTGAGGAAAGTGATGAAGAAGGATCCGCAAGCAGCAGAGAAGGCCGGGTTAATAGGCGGAGCAGCTGGGAATGGAGAGGGTGGAGGGGATGCAACGAAGAAGCGGAAACGGAAGAGGAAGCCAAAGGATGCTGCTCCACATGGCATTGAGGCCGATTCAGAAGTCGGCAGAGACGATTGAGTCTGTGGAAGCCGCTTTTCGCTCAATAGCGGATGGTGAATGATCGAGATACCCTTTAACATCGCAGTATGCGCAGACACACTTGCCGATACCTCAATTGTGCCGTATTGCTATCGCATCTACTGATCTTACTAGAAGCGAACGAACTCACTTGGCCCCTGAGCCTCTAGAGCACGCCAAAGAACCAACCCAAAGCCCTCAACGGCACAGCCAAAGGCCACACCACAATTTCCACAACCTGCATCACAGCTGCACTCAACTTCCACGCTAGGACCAGTGTCGTGCCAATCGCCAGAACATGTCCCGCCAACGACAATGCTGCTTTCAGCGCTTCGGCCTTCTCTTTGACGGTGGCGGTGGGTGAAGTGAGAGTCTCAGCCAGGTCGCTCTTCGGCAGCTGAATATCGCGGAGATAGCAGAGGAAAGAAGTGATGATGCTGATGAGGAACTCCTCTGCTTGTTCGAGGTATTGAGGTGGTATCTTCGGGAGCGAGACCTGCTCCTCTGGCGTTGCTGAGATCTGCGACGGGACTCGACGCCCGGTGCATTGTCCTGTACTTCCGTCTCGCTGACATCCCAGCGAGCAGATCCTTCCGAGGGATTTGTTCGTTCTGTGGTAGTCTGCTCGACGAGCGTCTCTTGCTCCGGGCACCGCTGCAAGTTCAGGGCGGACCAGATCCACTGGTGGAAGCATCTGCATCAACTCCGAGGACGCACCCCTACAGATGTCCTGGTCGTGTAGAGGAGCATGCTCGCCCTCTGGACCGTGTTTTGTTCTCGGCGCCAAGTCGATCGAGGACAAGAGCTTCGCCGATACTGCATGAAGCTCGCAACATGGTGTCTTTGCGTTGCAGCTGGGAAAGGCTCCAGGCAGAGTCCGAGATGGCTGGCCCTTGCCATTCCTCGTGGCCAAGGGCGAGGAAATAGTTGTGACCTCCTCAACGGTGCCATTTGGCATGCCGCTTGGCGGTGGCCCTCTCCCAGCGTCTGGCCGGTCATTCCCTCCACCGCCGCCCCGTCTTTTGCGGACTTTGATCGGCGGAACCTCGCCAGCTGCATGCTGGCCAGTACCACCCTGATAGGGTCGAAAGTACTTGGGGCACGCGCATACATAGGAGATGTCCGAGTTCGTGCAGTGCTCAATCTCGGCGGCCCGACATGTGCAGACATGGGGCTCTCCTACATCCTTCGTTTTCAGCAGAAGCCGTCGGTCATAGCCATCGCTAGAAACTCGGCGAGATTTGCATCGGTAATGCTCCAGAGCGTCAATCTGCTCGGAAGAATAGCCTGGGTATGCAAAGGGCTGCGGTTCCTCCGCTGAAGGCATGTGCACCAATTTGTCTGGCTCAGGCGGATGCGGCGAGTGTGGTATATCCTTTCTCCTGACATCTCTTCTTACGTGTGAAACTGCGGCACCTCCTCTTGCCTGACCAACAGTGTTGTACCGCCATATCTGTGGCTCCACACTCGGCTTGATATGTCCACCGCTGAGCTTCCTTCCCTCGTTCGCTCGACTATGAGCATGTCTGTCTCTTGCATCGGCGGTTGGCGACTCCTGTCCAAGGCTACGGAGCTTCAGCGCCTCTCCGGGTGACGCCGGCGTGAACGTACTGCGGTTGCTGCCTGGTGTTCGAGTTCCGAGACTCGGCGATATGACTCCCGTCCTGGGATTGGCGTGTCGAGCGGTGATGTAGTCGTCGGAATCCTTCATTCGAATGGGATCTGGCCGCGTTGTGGTCATTGCCAATCCGGGCGGCGAAGGATCTGTGAGGGATCGCTAATCCTTGAGGATGATCGCTTTCAATGTCTTGCGGACGCTCCGTCTCGGTGGTAGTCGTAGATGCGGCGGACTGATCTCTGGAGGTATTAAATGGTACCTCGTCTGCTGTGGTGTGTAGAGATATCGGAAGTCAGTAGGTCTGGAGCATGAGCGTACGCGATGGAACTGTCTCAAGTGACTGGGCACTTTGGACTGCTCCATCCCGCTGCGCTCCATTTTGTGGAATGTAGAAATTGGCACAGCAACGACTTGCCGAAATATCGAGAGCTTGAGATTGAAGTACGAAAACTGGCTTTCTCCTACCTGCCTTATCCTCTTCCTCTGCTCAACTCTGACCTGCGCCTGCTTCCTCCCAGACTTATCGTATCGCTCCAAATTGAGGATGCTTCTGCTTCGGGCATATAGCCATCTCTTGCCTTGCAAACCGCCGAGGAATACGAGTCGCACGAAGCGAACATCATCTGCCGCTCGTTTTCCTGCCCCAAATCTTCAAGGTATCTGTCTGGTCAGATGGTACGAGGAGATCAACGTGAGTCGGTCACGAAGACAAGCGAAGTGGCCCAAAGTGCGTGGGAAGCTTTGTTCCTCGACAAGGATCCGTGGAACGGCAGTTGGCCACCGCTCGACGCCAAGTATGTACTGTACGACAGGAAGCTACCTTTGCATGTTGCGAGATGGCTTCTCCGGCCATGCCGTCACAGCCGGACACGCTGCGAAGCGGTCACTTCACATGAGCGCATCGTCATCGAAGAATCGGTGATCCGGTGCGTGGGATGCCGGTGGAAGGATGAGGACTCCGATATCCGCCAAGACCCGGTGCAAAACGTCGAGTCGCCCGAGGAACGAGGCGAGTCCTAGGAGCACAAATGAAGCAATGTCAAACATCTCCAGGCGCATGTCGGGTTTGTATTTTTGAGGCTTTCCAAGACTTCTGTGCTACTCGCCAAGCGTCACAGTACGAGACGGCCAAGAGAAAGGTGAAACGAAGTTGGAGGTCATTCGCAACGATGCGCAGATGGGAAGTGCATCGACGAAGGCAGGGCGAGGTAAGGGCCACCGGAAGTGAACGGACGAGGGTCGCATCGACTCGAATGCATTGCGAGGAGTTCCGAATTAGGCTGCGAAGGCGGTGGAGTAATTGTCGGCGAGATGTGGGCTTGGAAGAAGACAAAAATGTCGCATTGGATGGCTCCAGACCAGCGGGCAGGGCTTTGATTTCATAGATAGACGGGATCGCGGCATCAAGCAACATACACAGACGTGCGACGACCATAAATGCCGCAAGGCTAGAAGTACTGTCGGCTAGTTCTGCAAGTTCTGTTGGGCCGGTCCTGGATCAAATGCTTGTTCTTTCTACCGTATGCGGGCTCTCAGAACTTTTTGATACCGTCGGCCTTCGCTTTTACTCAAACTCCTTCGGTCGGCGAATCGCGGGATAGCTAAGGGCCGTCGCAGCCGTTGAATGGCCTGGAACTAACCTTGGAACACAAGGTACTTTGGCACAACACGCGACGGTACCGGCGCCCACGGGCGCTTGTCACAAGCACTCGCGTAGAACGGCAATATGTCTGTTGCAGAACGAGGCTCTGCAGATTGTTGCCAATGGAGGCCATCGGATTGGCTGGCAAGCTGCAAACCATCGGTGGAATACTTTGAGACCTGGATGATTCGGAGTAGTGAGCCCTGTCTGAGAATCTACGTACGTAGTCTGTCGGCAAACGCATGGCCGAACTTCGGAGAGGCGTAGATAAGAAGACGGCAACGACAGCAACAACACCAACATCACAACAGTGCAACGAGAGCGATCCATCAATGCCGCCAGGATTGGCCCATTTGTTGTTGTGGGCGCATATCAGAATATCAAATTTGCCAATTCCCAGTAGCAGAGCTCATCTCGGCTCTTGGCCTTTGTGTCCACTCATTCACTTGTAAGGTTTGAACAAGCAAAGTCCAGCGAGATTGCGGCCCGTTCGAGGACAATAAAATCAATTTGCCAATCGGCGCCCACGAGCGCCGCCGATACCATACGTATTCGCAATCGCTACTCTACTTTTTTCCCTTCTCTTTTTCCCGTATTGCGGGTCTGCCATCCAATGTCTCTCGAGTCTCCAGGGTATGGGTGGGGGTTCCTTCGGGTCGCACAGGCCGAGCGACGTCATGATCTGTGCCGATTCGAATCCCTCGCTGCGTGACCTTGCAGCCGACGATGATCCCCGATGATAAGGCGGAAGAGACGGTGACCGGAGGAAGCGGATGAGACCTCCAAAGATGCTTGACGAGACTCGGAGGTGCTCGACATGCAAGCAGACCCTTTTGGCTCGAAGGCCAAGCGATCGGGTCGATGAGGGCCAAATCTTGTCTTGCCAGCTATCGTGTTCTCTCCGAAGCTCGCAGCCGCATCGTCAAGTCACCATGCATGCCTCCTCCACGGTCTCCGCTCGAAGGTTTACTAAAGATCGGTAAGCCTTCGCTGCGAGCTTTCATTTGCTGAAGCCGCAGTGAAACCCCGCGCTAGATCGATGGACGATCCGTGCGTTTAACGACGGGGCGCCGGCCGCCAACGCTTGAGAGGGATAGTGCGGCGCATGGTTTGGTGATGGTGATGTTCGCTGCATGGCTGTTGTTCGGGCCTTCTGGACGCCAGCATACTGGGGTGCGTTGCTGTGTGCAGGGCTCGAAGATGCTGCATCCAGTCGCAAAATGCCGCATCGATGGAGTCGATTCCAGCCTCTGGCGCATGCGCTGTACGACGGCCAAGCTTCTCACCAGAAGTCTCAAGGACTGCTTCCAATAATGTGCGAGCAGGACAAGGACCACAGTGGTGTTCGTTCGGTACCTCTCACTCCATCACAACGGTCCAACCTGCGAGACCCACCACGTTGCCCACGTCTGGCTAGCCCGTGGGTAGTGCCCGTCCGCTAGCTGAAGTTACCTGAGCCTTCGTGTAGAATCGCTTGCTCGACTCGGTGTCGGCGGTTACGTTATTGGCAGCACCTCTGCGAGTTAATCTGTCACGAGTGGGAACGGTCCGACCAAGGCCTAGCTTGCAAGGCTCCGGCACCAGGATTCACCGGCAAGGCAGGGTTGTGTCGAGTCGAGGGAGAGTGCAGTAGGTGCGTGCGGGCTTCGTTACGTGGATGGGTGTATTAGATTAGGCAAGGTGTGGAAAAAATTAGAGGTCGTGCCCAGTCAAACGGACCGCCGGCGTGCAGCAGCAGCGTCCAGCATTATTGTTGTTGTTAATCCGGTGGTTTAAATTCCCACCCAAATCCAAAGTAAGCCAGCCAGACCAGACCCAGGCCGACCGACCGCCCGCCCGTTTTGACGCTTTCTCTGTGCTGCCATTTTCCACCAACGCTCGGCATCGCGGCATCGCCCGCCCTATCGCGCGCAATCGTCCGTCCTTTTTATCCCCAGCTCCGTCCACACCTTCGAAGCTTTCTTCTCTTCTTCCACTACAGCTGCGCGTCTCTCTCCCCGACACGACAGTAGTGACACTCTTTCCCTCACGGCTGACCTCCATTGATTTGGACCATGGCCGCTCCACGTGTCAGCTTCTCCGACAAGGACTTGGAGAATGGCGAAGGTGGTCCTGAACGGTACGTTGTTTTGATCCTGCCGCCGCCGTCACCGCATTGATATCACCACCACGACGCTTTCCTTCCACCCATCAGCAATTGCACTCGTGCAGCTGCTTCCGCGGCGGACCTCCTCGCACGGCAATCACTGACAAGCTCGAATAGATCGCGCAAGTGGTCGCAGGCTCCCGGCAACATCGAGGACTTAGGTACGACGCGCTGCATTCACCACACCCGCACCATGAAATTCAATGCATCTGACTTTGTCGATTTAGACGAGTACACCGCTCTCCAGAAGTACATCTCTACCTACCGTGATCCCAAGCTCGCCCAGCAGGATGAGGTCGCCAATGCGCACGCCGAGTCGCAGAAGAAGAAGCCGTGGCAGGTTCGTTGCCGCTTCACCTCTCCGCACACACCCTTCGTCCACTGACAAACCCGCGCAGTTCTGGAAGAAGGCCCCGAAGGCCGAAGATGATACCGATGCCATGGTCGTTCCAGAGGACTGGCTCAATGCCGACATCCGCCAGGGTATCACCAACTCTGATGTCGAGAGTCGCCGGAAAAAGTTTGGCTGGAACGAAATCTCCACCGACAAGGAGAACTTGTTCATCAAGTTCTTGACCTTCTTCACTGGCCCTATTCTCTACGGTACGTCTCATCATCTATGCACACTGCGGCATGCACAATGGCTGGTCATGAGTGCTTGCTTTTATCGCCGCAAGCTTGAAGCTCCAAAGCTTCTCCACCAAGAGCTTGCAGCTTCGAGCTTGCGGGCGCAAAAAGCTTGGCACTACGGCCATGCTGCATTGCATGTTTGATCTGCACGATGCCGCTCTGTTGTCGCAAAGCGAAAGCTAATCCTTGGCAGTCATGGAACTCGCTGTCCTCCTCGCCGCCGGTCTCCGCTCTTGGATCGATTTCGGTGTCATTATCGCCATTCTTTTGCTCAACGCCGCGGTCGGTTGGTACCAGGAAAAGCAAGCTGCCGATGTCGTCGCCAGTCTGAAGGGTGACATTGCCATGAAGGCGACCGTCGTCCGTGATGGTCAGGAACAGGATATCAAGGCTCGCGAGCTCGTCCCCGGTGACATTGTCGTCATTGAGGAGGGTCAATCCGTGCCAGCCGACTCTCGTCTCATCTGCGACTACGAACACCCCGAGGACTTTGAGAAGTACAAGGAGCTCCGCGAACAGCACGCTCTGAACCCCGAGGAGGATCCCGCTGGTTCCGAGGACGCCGAGGGTGAGGAGGGTGAGGGCATCCAGCACCAAGGTCACTCCATCATCGCCGCCGATCAGTCTTCCATCACTGGAGAGTCTCTCGCCGTTGACAAGTACATGGGCGACACCGTCTACTACACCACTGGCTGCAAGCGTGGCAAGGCCTACGGTGTTGTCCTGACCTCCGCCAAGTTCTCCTTCATCGGTCGCACTGCTACTCTCGTCCAGGGCGCCAAGGATCAAGGACATTTCAAGGCCATCATGAACAGCATCGGAACAGCGCTCCTCGTTCTCGTCATGTTCTGGATTCTCGTCGCCTGGATCGGTGGTTTCTTCCGTGGAATCAACCTTGCTACCCCCGAGGCCTCCTCCAACACCCTCCTTCACTACGTTCTGATCCTGTTCATTATCGGTGTGCCAGTCGGTCTGCCCGTCGTCACCACCACCACTCTCGCCGTCGGTGCCGCCTACCTCGCCAAGCAGCAAGCTATCGTCCAGAAGCTCACTGCTATTGAGTCGCTCGCTGGTGTCGATGTTCTGTGCTCCGACAAGACCGGAACTCTCACTGCCAACCAGCTCTCCATCCGTGAGCCTTACGTTGCCGAGGGTGAGGACGTCAACTGGATGATGGCCTGCGCCGCCCTTGCGTCTTCCCACAACATCAAGTCGCTCGACCCCATCGACAAGGTTACCATTCTTACGCTCAAGCGCTACCCCAAGGCCCGTGACATTCTCAAGGACGACTGGAAGACCGAGAAATTCACTCCATTCGACCCTGTCTCCAAGCGCATCACGACCATCTGCACGCTCCGCGGCGACCGCTTCACCTGCGCCAAGGGCGCTCCCAAGGCCGTCCTCAACTTGACCGAATGTTCTAAGGAGACCGCCGATATGTTCAAGGACAAGGCTACTGAGTTCGCTCGCCGTGGTTTCCGCTCTCTCGGTGTCGCCTACCAGAAGAACAACGACCCATGGGTTCTCCTCGGTATGCTTTCCATGTTCGACCCTCCCCGTGAGGACACCGCCCAGACCATCATCGAGGCCCAGCAGCTCGGTGTCCCAGTCAAGATGTTGACGGGTGATGCCATTGCTATCGCCAAGGAGACTTGCAAGATGCTTGCCCTTGGAACCAAGGTCTACAACTCGCAGAAGCTCATTCACGGCGGTCTTTCCGGCACCACCCAGCACGATCTCGTTGAGCGTGCTGATGGTTTCGCTGAGGTCTTCCCCGAGCACAAGTACCAGGTCGTGGAGATGCTCCAGCAGCGTGGTCACTTGACTGCCATGACTGGTGACGGTGTCAACGATGCTCCATCTCTCAAGAAGGCCGATTGTGGTATCGCCGTCGAGGGCTCCTCCGAGGCTGCCCAAGCTGCCGCCGATATCGTCTTCCTCGCCCCAGGTCTCTCCACCATCGTTTTTGCCATCAAGACTGCCCGCCAGATCTTCCAGCGCATGAAGGCCTACATCCAATACCGTATCGCTCTCTGTCTCCATCTGGAAATCTACCTGGTCACCTCGATCATCATCATTCGCGAGGTCATCGCCTCCGAGCTGATCGTCTTCATCGCCCTGTTCGCCGATTTGGCCACCGTCGCCATTGCCTACGACAACGCCCACTCCGAACAGCGCCCTGTCGAGTGGCAATTGCCCAAGATTTGGATCATCTCCGTCATCCTTGGTATCGAACTCGCTATTGCTACCTGGATCGCCCGTGGTACATTCTTCATGCCAGGCGGTGGTCTCATCCAGAACTACGGAAACTTCGAGGAGATCCTCTTCCTGGAGATCGCTCTTACCGAGAACTGGCTCATCTTCATCACCCGTGGTGCGCAGACTCTCCCATCGTGGCAGCTCGTTGGTGCCATTCTCGGAGTGGACATTCTGGCTACGCTGTTCTGCATCTTCGGATGGCTCAACTCCAGCATCTACCAGCGCCCTCTCCCATCCCCGATGTCTACCTTCCAGCAGACCGCCAACGGCCACACCGATGTCGTCACTGTCGTGGTTGTCTGGATGTTCTCGATTGGTGTGATGATTGTCATTGCCATTACATACTACCTCCTCAACAAGATTCCCGGTCTCGCAGATCTTGGACGCCAGAACCGCAGTCTCCACGACACCCAGATGGAGAACATCATCGGCCACCTCAGCAAGCTCGCGCTCAAGCACGAGCGTGACGAGAACGGCGATGCCCGATGGACTTTGGCCACCAAGGCCACTGATGACGAGGACGACGACTAGTCGCCTCCTTGAGATACCACATTTTCGTTGTCAAATTCACAAGTACGAGTAGGAAACAGACGCGTGTTGATTCCATTACTGAGAGGAACTACTCCAGGTGCCTGCTCCTGTCTTTGAGGGAGCGAAGTGCACTGTACATAAATCTTCTGGTAGATGCTTAAATGCGCTGTTGAACTGTTACCTTCATTCAACATCCTCATCACTACAATCGTCTTTCAAGAAGTCTCAGGGCCTGTCACCGCCTTTTCCCATTGTTGCTTTAGGGCAGTCTTGGCCTTGCAAACACTGTCGTCACGATCGTCACCGCCGTCACCTCCACGTCGTGCCGTAAGTTTCCCCGTTGCATGTTCAACCTTCCGCATACGATCCCTGCGATCCCCAGTCACGGCAAGAGGCGGCACCTCGGATTCGACAAGGGACCCGAACGGAGACACGCGCAGGATTGCCCGGACAAGATTGAGAACACCAAATATGATTTCACAAGGTCTTTCATGATTACTGCAACCTCACGCAGGCGTGATCCTGGATTTGAGGACTCGCAGGGACCACTGCGATATCTACAATCATTTGCACCGGCGGATATGTCCTATGCAACGGCGACGAGCTGCCGCGATCTCTTCAATAGTTTCATCACCAAAACACAGAACGTCTTCAAGCGAACGTTGCTGAAGACAGCGAATTCTGGAGTCTAGCGGCGGCGACTTCACGGCGCAATGCGAATCGCAACTTCCGGCGGATCCAACGCGGACACCGTCGACAGCCGTTCACCAAGGACTGTTTTAGGCCTCGTGTATTGTTTTTGGGTCGAAGATTTGATGTGGGCCCGAGAGTGGAGGACAATTTCTTGTGATGCGAAATTTGGGACCCACGGAGATGATGTCGAACGTCCCTTCTATCGTTCGTCTCAATCTACCGAAATTGTTGTCCATTTGCCGAAGGAAGGGATATTGTGGGAACTGTTTCAGGGAAGACTGGGAAGTGCATCTTGCTTTGACTCTTCGCTTGCGTCGGAGTTGACGTGCATTACTGTACCGTGTTGGCTTGGCTTACTTCCTCCATCTTTCAGCTTACCTTTGACGTTGGACTCTTGCGGGACGTTCAACTCGAGGCGACAGCCATCGATCAGGCACCGGGAGCGTAAAGGTAAGGACCAGGGAGCTGCAAGTCGGGGGCTGGAATACGGTCCGGATACCATGGATCTTGCGAAGAGGCCGTGAAAGCTACAAGCGGTCGACTGTTGTCCACGACAATGGATGTGTTTCTGGACACCGTGAGCGATGTGTTGGCGTGGAAGATTCGCAACAGCTGTGCATGGCCATGAAGTGGAAAACATCGATCGCTGACGAGTGAGGCCATAAGACTTATAGCACTGGGCCGTCTGTGGGAAGACTCGTGAAGTTTCACGCTGGAAGTGCCGGACGAGGTTTCCTTCGTGCTACTTCGTCGTGGATGCGGCGAAAATCCATGACTGAACATCTCGAATGGGCGATCTCAGTGCAGCACGATAAGCCAAGAAGTATACGCACTATCGCAGTCTAATTGATCGTATACCCGCCGTCGACAACCATGGCCGCACCTTGAATGAAGCTGGCTTTGGAGCTCGACAGGAACAGGACGGCATCTGCAACCTCTTGTGCCGTCCCAGCCCGGTGCCTGAAATTCCTAATCAGCTCGCCTGCGGCGGAAGGTCCATTGCAAGTGCGCGGGAGGTTAGCCCAATCGTACGACATCCTGAACGCGGACTTACATAGGAGCGATCGCTATCGCTGGTCCCAGGACATCCATATTTGGCCTTGTCATGGGCGTATCGATCACGCCTGGGCATACGCTTCGAGAATCGTGTTAGCGTTGGCCGACTGATGAGCTCCGCCGAGGGCAAGGACACAAATTACCAATTGACGCGGATGTCGTCCTTGCTGTAGTCAATAGCATCGCAACGTGTCATGCTAATGACAGCCGCCTTGGACGCACAGTATGCCGCTGTTGCAAGTCAGTGCTTGTTGACGAGCCATTTGGGTGACAAGGGACGTGTACTGACCAGCTGCCGGTCTTCCCACAATTCCAAGCTGGCTTGCGATGTTGACAATGCTACCACGACTGCCTGGTCGACCATCGTGCGTTGGTAAAGGTTCTTGCTTGAGCATCTGCTGGATCTCGGCCCGAGAAGTGAGCCAGCAACCACGGTAGTTGACGCCATTGATGCGATCGAAGTCAGGGGTGGTGGTTTCGTGGCTTCGTTCGTTGTTGCTGAGGATGCCTGTCGAGGATGGTCATGTATCTCGATCAAGATGAGTGTCTGGAGTTGACCTACCGGCGGCATTCACAGCGTAGTCGATACGTCCGAAAGCCTCGACGGCTCTAGATATCAAGTTCGTGATCTGATCTTCCTGCAAGACGTCCATTGCAATGCGAAGGACTGTGACTCCATCCGATCCAGCAGCGGTCTGAACCAACCTCTCCGTCTCAAGCAGTCCATCGGCATTACGGTCTGCGACGACAATTGTTCGACATCCTTCTTGGGCGAACGAAGCCGCTATAGCTTGCCCGATACCTTGTAATATCGTGTCAATTCGAAGAGCTGAACGCCGTTCTTGGGCTGTGATTCGTACCCGACGCTGCACCTGTGACAAGAGCCACGCCTTGGAATAGGGTCATCTCCAGGACTTTAAAGCGAGTAGACTGACTTGTTATTCGCCAGACAGGCTCAGATCGTTCAAGATTGTATGTTTGGCTTGTATGTCAACAGGTGTTGAAGAGCGAGATGATGTGGAGATAGGCCGAACCTTGGCCGCGACAAGTCATTGCCCGGGCAGCTTCCACGAAGCTTGACCTTGCTCTTACTCCCTTCGACACCTTGCTCTTGCTCCCTTGTTGGAGCTGCCTCTACACCACAGGACATAGCAAGACATCCATCCATACCAGCGTGCTCTCGAGAAAGGCTTCATGCCGAGATTCGTCTGCCTCGAGCCCGGACCAGTGCTTGTGGACGAATTTCATTCAGACCACTGTGTGGCAATTGCTTATCGATGCTGTGCCAGGAATGGCATCGGCATCCTCTTGCCAATTGGCACAGCGAAAGCACAAAGTGTCTGGCAAGGGAGGATAGCCCCGAGCACGTCGCACTGCCAAAGGAATCTCAAATCCGAGGGTGTCCTTCGGCAGTCCTGTTCTTGATGGGTTGACCTGACGGCAGCTTAGGGTTCTTGGTGCTTAGGGTTATAGACTCGACAACACACCACTTTCATACGCACGCAAAGCGTGGTATACCGCCTGGGCTGGACATAAGGACCAAGAGAATGCCGTGAATTGAAGCACGACATTGTCAACTACCAGTGACCGAGTCCAGCGAGACCGCCACGAAACAGGAGATTGGCTCCCAGGATCCGGTGGCTGGCGAGAACGAAAATCCGCTGCATCTACACATCAGCCTCGATCCGGCTGATCAGAGCCCAACTTGGGAGCATCGAGACCACCGGAGCCAGTCCAAGGTGAGGTCTTCGAGGCGAAGACGTCGAGAGATGGTCGCTCAACACGTGGCGGCGAGCACGCAGAAGATGATTATGCACGTCCAGGTCTCTGAGGTCGATGGACGTCTCAGTCTCCGTAGCCTCGCAGCCGCAGTGCGAAACACTGGCAGTGCACCATTTGGAATTCAGTGCTGCAGACATCCGGACTGCGGCTAGTTGTGAGACCACGATTGCTTGGAGACATGCAGGTTGCCGTGCCTCGGAGGCCCCCCTCTTGCGGTCACACCAAGGCTGTCATATTCGATTCTCAGGCGAATGACATCTACGCACACGACGACGATGTCGTGGACTCGCGGTTCGCATGTGCTAGTCGCTTTTCTTGCTGTCCGCCATCACTGCATGCAATCGCGCACGAGCGACGATCCTGGTAGGCGAAGTGAATGACCTTTTCAGCAAATGGCACTAGTGTTGAAGCTTGTTTTTTCGTGGTCCGTGGCAAACATCGAACGTCCTTGTGATCCATTCCTCCAACTTGATTCCATCGAACAGAGCATGCGCTTCTTCGCTCGTCTCGACCTCAGCGGTAACTTCGATCTGGACAGACATCACCATCGACCCCTATCATGGCTCCCGCCAATACTTTCCGCATCATTCTCGGCGCACTCGTTTCACTTCACTTGCTCGCATCGTCGGTGACTGCGCAGAACTGCTACTATCCAAACGGAGATCTGTCCAAGGTGGACGCACCATGCTCTTCCGATGGAGGAATGTGCTGCGCCGTCGGCTGGGAGTGCCTCAGCAATGGCCTCTGCTACTTGGAGGCTGAAGACTACACCGAGCGAAGATCCTGCACAGATCAAAGCTGGGGAGACGACTGCTCTCAGTTCTGTATCACAGGTGAGGTGCCATGATTTGGACATGCGCAAGGAGTTGACGCTGACCAACAACACCAGGAGCTTCCGTCATCGGCAATGAAGCCATCCAGCAATGCTCGGACGGACATTGGTGCTGTGACGCCGACCGCCATCAAAGCACACCATACTGCTGCGACAGCAGGAACGCCTCGCTAGTCATCGATGTCCCAGATGGTCGCCAGATCGGCTTCATCTCGAGTCTGTCTCCGCCCTCCTCAACGGCACCCTCAAGTCGGTCCACACGCCAATCCTCCACTCCCACGAGCGACTCGTCCTCAGCTTCGACTTCATCACCTCCCTCGACCTCAACAAATCCAACGCCAACGACCATCACCCGTCTCGACACGACCTCGGACTCCAACGGACAAGCCACAACCATCACTTCGCTCATCACCTCCGTGCCATCACCCACCTCGACCTCCGCAGTCTCACCCACCTCAAGCTCTTCATCATCCTCCGGTCCCAAGACACTCACAATCATCATTGCTGTCATCGTCCCCGTCGTGGTTCTCTCCCTCCTCGCTCTCGCCTCCATCCTCTACCGCCGACACAAACGCAACAAACCCGCACAACTCGCCCTCGCGCCCCCTGAAATGGTAAACATGTACCGCGACCCCGACGCCACGCCCGAACTCAACGGGGACTTCCCCACAACAGGTGCAGGCGGCGGAGCAATCGACAACAAAATCGAGCGCAAAAGCGAGCTCTACGGCTCGACTCCCGCAGGAGAAGGAGGAAGAGGAGGCTACGCCATCCATCAACACAGCCCAGCCGTCTCCTCTCTCACCAACTCGAACGGCACGAACCGCAACAGCGCAGCCACCGATCCACCGCTCTACAGTCCCGTCTCTGGTATCCAGCAGCAGTCTCCGCCACTCGGAGGAGCAGGAGCAGGAAACGCAGGTAACACGCCCATGCTGCCGCAAGTCCAGGAAGAACAGGCGCACGAATTATGGGGTGGGGACTGGCCCGGTCGGATGATGTATGCGCCTTCGCCGCCGCCGCAGGTGTTGCAGCCTGGGTATACGGCGTATCGAGCGACGCTCCCGACGGAGGATGGACCCAAGGCCAATCTAGTCGGTGGACAGGGCGGAGAGGTTGCTGGGAAGGGCGAGGCAGTTGGGCAGGGAGATGAGAGTGGAGAGGTGAAGCCGAAGGATTATTGAGGCGAGAGACAAATGGAAAGCGAGGATCGATGAGTGGCATTATGATAGTGTGCTTCTTACGACAGTGAGACGGAGCAAGGACGGCAAGGTGGTAACCTTGCTCCAGGGCTTGCCATTGTTCTTACCTTGAGGCCTTGAGGCTTGAAGTCATACATATGTGCATCAAGGCGCGGAACCTTGGAACACCTCATCTACCAGCGATAGTAAATTGAAGCACGATCGACGCGAGACCGGAGACAAGTCCTCTTGAGCGTTGGTGATAGAACAAAGTGGTGTTGAGCACTGCTTCTGCTGCCTGCTATTTAGGCAGAGGACCTCACACCCAAAGCGGGTCTGTGAGACAGTAGTCGAGACTTTTAATGTACACAGTGCAGGAAGCCTGATTTGCATTTTGGTGAGCCCGACAGCACACGCTCCATCGTCCACATCCCATCCTTCGTCATTGCAGTCGTGAAGATCGATACAGTCAACTTCCCATTCGAGCCCATCCTTTCCTCCTTTCCGTCCAATCGTCATGGTTCCACGCATCAGTAACACCGTACGCCACGCTAGAATGAACAAAGCCTCCAGGACTCGAACGTGTTATGAGATCGACGGAAGGACAGCCGGCGTCGCATCGGCATCTTCCATCTTCACATCGTCGTCAATTGCAGATCCGCCCTCAGCAGCAGCAGCCTCACCCGACGATGAAGGTTGAACGACGGGTACCACCGCGGCAGGACCGGATGCCGTCGAGGCCGGTGAGCTCTCGCGGTCGGCTTTGCCATCTGGTTCCTTGTCCTTCGCTTTGCTGCGACGAGTGTAGTCACTCAAGCTCAGCTTCTTGCGTGCGGGACTGGGTGAAACGGCTGCGGTGACGGCTGGCGAGAACATCGGTGCTGTCGTAAAGCTGCCAGGAGATTGTGCGGCGGGACCGTTAGCAAGTATGGGCTGTGAGAACGGGTTCGACGGTGGAGGTGGCATCGCTATGTGCAGGTCCGGTTGCTTCGACGACTCTTCGCCAGCTTCGGGTTCGGTAGACTTGATAACAGGACGTAGTGGTGGTACCGGCGGCAGTACAGGTGGGGACTGCTTGCTGGTGCTTGGTGAATCCTCGAGATTTGGCGGTTCAGGCGATGGTTGTTCCTCCGCTAAAGCTTCGGCCTTCGTCCCTTCCTGCGGCGCGTCTTCCATTTCGGCATCCTGGTCGACTTCCACTTTTGGCGCGTCTACGGCGACGGCTTCCGGAAGCGGCGACGATGGCGCCGCGGGTGATGATATCGACTCTACTGGCTGCACGATTGGCTTCTCGATGTCCATCTGATCTGCTTCATCAACTGATGTCTTTACCGGGCTGGTCGACAATGCCGCGCAAGAACTGGCGTTGTTTCGTGCACAGCGCTCCAGCAACCTCTGCCTCGTCGAGACATACGGCCTCCGTGATGATGGTGTGGGCGCGCGTTGCGTTGCTTCTTCCTGATCCATGTCGCATTGAGTTTCGGAATCGACGTAGACGGGCTTCGGCCGCTTCGCAATTCTGCCAGAAGGTCTCATGGGTGGCTTTTGTATCTTCGGTCTGCGACCCATGGTCGACTTGGCTGGAGGGAGAGAGGCTTGCTTGGGTGCGCCACTGTCGGGATACCTTGACGACGTAGTTGTAGGTGGTAATCCCAATTGCTTGGACGTGGTCGCACTGGGTGTGTTCAAGCTCGAGCCAGCACTACTGCGCTTCTTTTTTGCTTGTTTGCCTGTCCTCTCTTCCTCTTGCCGTCGAAATATCTCTTCCTCTTTCGCCATTTTTTTGCGCTCCCGCTCAGAGATCTCGGGAATCACAGGCTGCGTGCCGTTGGCAGAGTAGTGCGTGTTCGGTGTGATGTCCCGACTCGCCGAATCGCGACCTGCGGATCCAGAAGCTGACCGTGAGTCAGTGCCGTCGTCATCGGCCTCGACTTTGCGTGCTTCGCTGCCAGAACGACTGTTGAGCGCTGCTGTATTGAGCGGCGAGACCTGAGGCCCTTTGCGCTTCTTCGACTTCGGCATCCTAGTGCTAAGTGCCTCGTCTTCGTTGTTCCGATTGCGACGGTCGAATCGTGACATCTTGCAGCTGCCTTCGGGCAGACCGCACGCACACGGGCCACAATTGGCCAAAGCTGTGGACACCCAAGCGGAGAGAAGTTCCATGTGCTCGTCCGATAGTGTACTACGTTCGTTGAGCTCCGGTAGTCCTTCGCTTGTGTCCCAGCTCACTGCTACCTCGACGCCCGGCTCAATTTGTGATGTCGCCATGAAGCAAAAATGATAGTCATGCCCTCCAGTGACCAGTATTTGGAGCCGTGCGTTGGGCTGGCAGCTGCGCCTTACGTACCGCAACGCGGTGCCTTCGTTTCGTGCGTCGATGATGATTGGCAAGCTTGGGTGAAAGAAGACGAAAGGTTCCGGATGACGCAGCTGTGGCCACCTGTTGGAAGCGTCCTGCTGATATTCCTTCTTGAAGGCAATGACTCCTTTGAGTTCGCCAATGTAGCCACCCGAGGGAACTGGCTCTTCCACGGTCACTACCTTCCAGCTCGGGTGTTGGCCTCCATAGCGGACAGTGTCATCGTGGGCATCTTGAATGTGAATCATAGCTTTGCCAGGAATGTCCTCTAGTTGGCTATCCCATCGCATGAGAACCTCGCCTTTGGGCTGCTTGTGCATAGCTCGGAACTCGTCCTCATGCGCAGCCAGCCACGCAGGTAGAGCACTGCCTATGGCGATGTTGTTAAAGACGTTCGCATCGGTGACCCTCCAGCTATCTTCCGAGTAACACTGCAAGAATTCTTCGGAATACTGGTCGATACTGGCGTCCGGTGACCGTGATACGCTCCGACGCTGGTTGACGGTGGAGGCGTTGCGCTTTCGAGAATGGCCCTTCGTAGTAGCGGTGGTGGCAGTAGAGTCCGATGCGCGATGGCTGGTCTTTGGTCTTTTCGCGGGCGGAGGTTGGTCTCGAGGGCTCGCACTGTTCCGATCGTGACGAAGTTTATCGGCGGCGGACCAACCGTTTGTATAGGGAACCGGCTCTTTGACTTTCTTCTTGTGACTCTTGGACACCGCGCGCTTCGCGCCGTTAGTCAAAGGCTCTGCATGCTCTCGCTTTTGTCGTTGACGAGCACGCGCGGTGGAAACATCGACCGGTCGCGGACTGCAGTCGACGCAGTAATGTTGCAAGTCGTCCGGCAGGCTCAGCTCGTCGTAATGAGGATAATAGCACGATTGATGTTGCCAGCGATTGCACAAATCACAGGCGACGGTCCAGCCATCATCGTCGGCATAGCCACAAATGCAGCTGATCTGGCCGTCGTCCGCGGGCACGTCGCTGGTCTCGGACGCGGCGAAGCGCTGGTGCGACGGTAGGTGTGATGCGGCGTGCGATGCGTGGGAGAGGTCGTGAGCATTGATAGCTTTGACAGGAAAGGCGGCGTCTGTCATGCTATCCTGTTTGTAGAAGAGAGCAAGGAGATTAGGTGCCGAAAGGTTCGCCAAATCGGCGGCGCATGACTGATCTGCCACAGGCCAAGCGTGCGTGACGCCCGTGGACGACACGACGACCAACACCGCGCGACGATCGAGTCGAGCGCGTGCGGTGAAGTATGTGAAGGTGTGAATGTGCAGCTGCTAGCAGAGCGACCGGATGAAGGGCACTGTTCGCAGGAGTCAGACACGGTCTTTAACAGCGGTGCAGGTCGCTCGTGAGCGCGATTCGCACGGCAGCGGTCTCGCAGGCGTCGATAGAGAGTGATGTATGGCACGGCGATGGATCATGGGCAAGGAGCGCGACCTTTTCGTAGGCGGTGGCCGGCAGAATGGCGACCGTGTCGAGTGAAAGTGGGCGGCGGAGCGGCGGTACGGCGGGCGGTGTCCGGGCAATGGCAGGAGTCTGTTCTAATCGTATGTCGAAGTGATCTGAAGAGTCTGAAGAGGCAAAGTCAGTATGAACAGTTGCCGCGCAATGGGCAGTGAGGAAGCGAAATGGCGTTGTGAGTAGGCAAATGCGAGGGTCGATTCGAAGAGACAAGAGAGCGAAAGAGGGAACGGCTAGCTCCCTTCCTCGAGCGGACGGTCCCGAGGTAGTCAGCCAATCAACTTAGACTCGCGCGACGTGCGGATTTTGGGCTTGCGAAATGCGAGCGGATGGTGTGTCGAGGCGGCGCCTTGCAGCTGGCCGCGCAATGACCCGTCAGCAGAGAGGGCTCGTGAGGCATGTCCACGGAGAGCGTCCAGAACGACGACGAAGAACATATTCGTCGAGTTGTGTCAGAAGGTCGCACGCCGTCTTCGTCGACTGTGAGAAAGGTGCGATAAGAACGGGCGCGCGGTGGGAGGGGAGTCGTCTCACTCGCTCGATGGACCGGGAACAGCGTGAAAGTGGACCAGGATGATGATCCGAGTTGATTGGTCGGCGCGTGAATTGTCTTCGCCGCTACTTGTAGCAGCCTACCGAGCAGAGCCGGCTTGCAGAGTCTCTCTCGATTTCGTGCAGGACTCCTCCCTTACCGTCCTCCCACGCTCTTCGACACTGCTGTGGTTGTGTTGTCGAGCAGGCAGGAGCACGCAGCCTGGAATCGAGTTACGACCACCAACGCTTCCAAGTATCGCCGGCTCGACGTCGACTGCGACTGCGGTGCTCCATCGAACGCGCCGATCGATTTGCTTTGCCTTGCCCGCACGAGTAGCAGCGACATGACGCACAACTGCATCGCACAGCTTCTAGACCAAGAAGCTCTGTTGCATCCCTCGATGCTTAGGTCTTTCGACTCCACCGCCGTTGGCGTCGTTCGCCAATTTCCAAATTCGCATTGCTTCGAACACAGCAACGGCAACTTGTAGATTGCGAAAAGGCAGAGAGTCAGGCATTCTCCAGTTGGAGTGGCGTGACGTGAAGAGAAGACGTGACATTGGTTGCAACATGAGTATATTCTTCGTGTCGAGCGTGGAGAGGTACAAGTCGTGACCGGTCGAGGAGCGCTTCGCACGGAAACTGCGTCAAGACTTTCTGCGGTCGACGTCGAGGCCGAACAGGTCGCGGAAAGAGATTCATGAACTTGATTACTACACTACGTTCGAGCTGGACGAGGCAGGAGCGAATTCGCAGTCGACCAGGTCAATCGATCACACCTCGAAAAGCGAAAATATGGTGTGCCTTAGCATGACTGGATGATTCGTTGGGCAATACAGCAAGACGATTCAATACACCGCGCGCGAGCGTTTTCTTATCAAGAGCGCAAATCCCAAATGTTCTGGAGGACATCAAAGACGGATGCAGGCAGAGTCGTTGTAACAGATTTACATATTCCACAGATAAGCATCGCTGTCATCGCTATGGTGTCCTCTCTGCATCTTGACAAATCTGCCTAGCTCGAAGAGGCCTCCTCAACCATGCACGCTATACATGCTTCCATCCATCATCCTTTTCGTGCCCGAGTTACCCATATGTAGCGCGAAAACAAGCACCCACCCATAAATGCAGCCATGCCAATCTCTTCCCCTCATTCCCTTCTGTCAAGATGATGTATGAGCACCCGAAGATCATATAGTCGTGCCGTTCGCCTCTGATAGATTTCTCTCTCTCTGCAACGTCTGTATCTGGTCGTGGGACCGAAGCTGATGGCCAAGAACTGTAGTCGATCGATGTCTGGTACCGGACATCCCAGAAAAATGCAATAATGCCAGAAAACGCCTGCTGTGGGGGATACCGCGTGCAATGCAGTTGCTGCTCCTATCCTCCTAAAAGATGCCCATGAACTTTTTCTTCCCGGCGAGATCTTTGCTCTTCGCTCCGACTTTGCTCATAGGAATGCCTGGATACCGCCGTCAGCGCATGTGTCCGCGGGATGGAATTCTCTCAATCTGGGATTTCAAACATACCTGGATCTCCACTCGATGCGGCGTGAATAATAGCCAGTCTCTGCTTCGCCGTCTCATTCCCCTGATCTGCTGCACGAACATACCACACATTCGCCTCGAGAGGGTCTCGTCGACAGCCGATGCCCATCTCTGTGAAGTAGCCTACAGTATACTCTGCTTTCGCGAAGCCTACTCAAGCCCATGTTAGCAATATGCTCACCCTGATCAAGGCATGTTCGCCACGACTCACCTGACTCCGCAGCCTGCTTCGCCCAGGCGTAAGCCTCGTTCTCATCCCTCTCCAACACCGGCTCTGCTCCGATCATGTACCACGCACAGAGCGCCATCTGGCCCTCGGCATGGCCTCTCGTCGCCGCGCCATTGTAGAAATGAACACTCAACGCTGCATCGCGCGGGCAGCCGTACAGACCATTCTCGTAAGCCTGACCCATTAGGAAGTTTGCATGAACGTGTCCCAACTCCGCAGATTGTGTGAGCAGCTGTGCCGCGTATGCCTCATCCTTGAAGATCAACTCTCCGTGCCCCTTCAGATGCATTGTGCCCAGCTCGTACGGTCCAGCATTGTATTGAGGATCGGCACTTTCCTGTGCACGCTTCAACCATTTGACACCCTCTCTGTACTTGTCCTTCAGACCCATGTCGCCAGATATACACGCGAGACCGAGTCGCGTTGCCGCACCGGGGTGATTCTTCGATGCGCTATTGCGGTAGAATTGAACGGCCTTCGGGGGGGATTTTGCGCAGCCCCAGCCGAACTCGTAGCATAGAGCGGCTCGATATCCGGCTTCTGCGTGTCCGTGCTTCGAGGCGTTTACGAAGAGTGAGAACGATTTGTCGAGGTCGGGTTTGCCTTTGTTGAAGAGTCCAGAGGAGAAGCCATCGGCGAGGTAGTATTGTGCGAAAGGGTAGGCGCGGTCAGCTAGACGTTGTAGGATCTGTTTAGCTTCGTTGGTAAGTTCACTGGGATCGATGCCATCTTCTGGGTTCAGATCTCGGGCCGCATTGATCATGAAAATAGCAAATTCGTACTGCACGGCAGCATCGGTAGTCTTTTTCACGTTGGCGCGGTACATATCCAGCGTCTTCTTTGTGTCCAGCAAGCTAGCGGCATTGCCGACCACTGATTGTAGGCCTGCATTGTTGAGTGGTCCTCCCGGTGCGACCTGCTGGCTGTATGGCAGGTTGTTGAGTAGGTCGACGTAGCTGGCCGGTCTGCTCAAGGGTGATCTCCGGGATGTCGACAAATCCCGGCCATGATTTTGCGAGTCTGACACTGCGCTCATTGGCGACAGGGTTCGTCCTCGCATCTCTTGGCCCAGGATATATGATGACGCCGGCCGTTGGGCTGTTGTTCGCGGACCATAAGCATGCAATCCTCCTCCATTCGAATGCTCGCCACCTGACGAACTCGATACCGTCGACTTCGTAGCCGAGTGCGAAGCACGATTTTGTCCATGTTGAGTCTGCTTCTTGCTTCCATCCTCAAACGCATGGTACTGAAGACCTTGCGATGGGTCCTGACTATACGAATCCACCTCTTCGCCATCCTCTTCTATCCGCGGGGTGGTATTGGTGTTGGACGAGTCTCGGCTGGGTGCGCGGGTGTGATATGAAGGCTGGTGGTCGTAGCCGTTCGACGCTTTGGTTCGGACCGGGAGGGAGCCCGTCGAGTCTCCCATCCTTAACGAGGGGTCATAGGTGTGCATGCCATGTCGTGGCTCGTCATCTCTGGCGTGGGCATAGCTGAGGGCCCCGTGCTCGGGCTTCACGATGCCCATCTGTGGAGGACTGACGTGGACTGAATTCATGGGCATCTCCTGTATGCGAACCTCTGGAGCAGGCGAATGCTGCACGCTGGAGACTGGCTTCCTCTTGACCGGCGACGGTATGCGCTGCTGACTGCCGTGGGAAACTTCTCGATTGTGTGTATATGCGTTGCCCGAGCTTGAAGGCGAGGCTGAATGGAGATCCTGCGATCCTGTGGCCCACTGCTCATGGTGATGGTGGTCCCACTCCTCTTCGTGTCCCAGATATGTGGACTGCGACAAGGATTCCGCATAGCCGTACTGCGCGGCCTTCACGGGCCGCAAGCCCTGCGGCATAGTCGTCGTATCCAATTGATGTCTGTTCTCCAGAAAAAGATGAGTGGACTTCCTCCTGATTCGTTCGGCACTGCCACGTCAGATGTCCTCGCTCTCCAACGAGCGGACTGTCAAGCTCGACGTGATTCTATGGTATGAATGAGTCGCCAGGCTTCAAGGTTTACCCAAGCACGAGCAGGATGCGATGTTTCGACTGTCAAAATGTCGACTGCCCTGTCCGGATATGCAGGGCTGGCGGAAGGCTGGGTCCCCGGGTGTGGTGGGCCGTGGCGGACTTGACGCAGATCACTCGGCGCTTGGTGTAGATTCCTTGAGAGAGGTCAGGATGGACAACGATTGTGACTTGGGAGACTCTTGACAATTACACAAACGTGACGAGCATTCGCATCTGTGTGGCGGCTACGTTCTCTTTGTCGCTGCAAGAAACACTCCTTGCGACTCCCATTGTTTCATCAGGAAGATGCACGATACCGTACAGCGTCGGACCGAGACCGCCAACACGACCGATCCGAGGCGCGAGGAAGAAACACGGCTTCCTTGCTCCCGGGGCGAACAGCGGTTCCCATTGCAACAGTGCCGTTCAGTCGTATTCGCGGCCTTTGTCGCGGGAATTTGGATGGAAGCAGTAAGGCAGGCCGCCGCGAATGACCGAATGATCTACGACAAATATAGATTGATTGAGTCCACGCGCATGTGGATCGCGCCGTGGCGATGGGCCACAATTAGCTCTACGGCGGCTATGCTCGAGTTGGTGATGGCCAACAAGCCCAGTTGACCAGCTATACTGCTTTGACGATATTCACACGACCATCAAACGGGTCCTGACTTGTCAGTCAATTTCGAGCGAAGAGCATGAGCGGATGCGCCCTCCGAGTGAGGTCTGTCGCAGGCAACCTTGGACACCTGTCTCCGCGCACGGATGCAACAGCATTGCGCAACAAATGTCAGGGATGAGACGAAGCCGCAGGGATTCAGACCAGGATTGTCCCTTTCGGGTCGTGTGTGTTGCACGTGCCTTTACAGAGTCGGCCTCAGGAGGAACCTTAGGCAGGCCATCGTCTATGGCTGCATGAGTATGAGAATACGTGGCCGGGGAATGTTTCCAGCACCTAGGGCAGCATTCAAGTCGGAGCTCCACGTGCACATTTGTTGATCCAATTGAGTCGGTATAAATGTTTGTGGGAGAATCAGACCAGTGTCAGGGTTCCCTGTACGAAAACAATAAAGATGTGAAGACGATCGCTTTCAACTTTTTTGAATTTGAATTCTGAATTTTTACAAGATGGGCTGCCGGGTAGCCATCAACAAGCAGTAGACTAACCTATATATGATCCCAGAACACCCGCGGCCAAAACCGAACAAAGGAAACTATGATACACGAAAGTATCGTTCAGCCATCAACAGTCTGTTGTGAACTGTCATTCGCGTCAACTTAATCGAAACAGGTCCATGCCATTACCACAACGCAACCTCCCTCTAGTACCGCATCATGTCGGCCTTGATCTTCTCCATTGCATCCTTGTAGCCAGCCTCGTAGGCGACGTCAAGCTTCCTTTCAGTAGAGAAGCCGGGTGCCTTGCCGCCAGAACTGTTGTTGTTGTTTCCTCCTCCGTAGCCGCCACCACCTCCACCGTAACCGCCACCACCGCCGCCAAAGTTGGAGCCGCCGTATGATGAACCGTAGCCCGAGTTGGCTGAGTTGTAAGACGGTCGTTGAGGCGAGCCAGCCATGTTCTGGGAGCCTTGCTGCCTGGCATCGCGCTGGCCACTCTCCCAGGCGTTACGTTGTTGTGGGTCACTGTATCCTCCATAGCCGCCGCTGTTGGAAGAATTGCTGCTGCCTCCATAGCCACCGCCGGAAGAGTTGTTGGAGCTACCTCCAAATCCTCCGGAAGAGCTGTTGTTGGACGAGTTGTTGCCTCCGCCGCCATATCCACCGGTTGAGCCACCCGAGTTGTTGTTGTTCATGCCGCCACCGTAGCCACCGGGAGCGCCGCCGGAGTTGTTGTTGCTACCACCACCATATCCTCCAGATGAGCCGCCAGAGTTGTTGTTGCTGCCACCACCGTATCCTCCCGATGAGCCGCCAGAGTTATTGTTGGTGCCACCACCGTATCCTCCAGACGAGCCGCCAGAGTTGTTGTTGCTGCCACCACCATATCCTCCAGACGAGCCGCCGCTGCCACCACCGAAGCCGGACGACTGGTTGTTACCACCATATCCTGATGAACCAGTGTTGGAGGACGAGTTGTTGTTTGATGAGCTGCCGCCACCATATCCTCCAGAGGATCCAGTGTTGGAGGAAGAGTTGTTGGTGTTGCTAGCACCATTACCGTATGATGAAGAGTTGTTATTGGCAGCTTGTGTGTAGCCAGAGTTAGAGCTGGAGTTGTTGTTGCTGTGTGATCCGCCGAAGTATCCACCGCTGGAAGAATTGTTGTTGTTCG
The DNA here is from genome assembly GCA_000223685.2 of Zymoseptoria pseudotritici STIR04_4.3.1. Classification (NCBI taxonomy): domain Eukaryota; kingdom Fungi; phylum Ascomycota; class Dothideomycetes; order Mycosphaerellales; family Mycosphaerellaceae; genus Zymoseptoria; species Zymoseptoria pseudotritici. Next base: position 159,680 of record AFIR01000367.1, read on the forward strand.
ATGATGAGTTGTTGTTCGACGATGAATTGTTGTTCGACGATGCGTTGTTGTTCGATGAGTTGTTCGAGTTGCCAATCTTGCTGCCAATCTTCTCGCCACCGGCTGTAGGGACCGTCGTCTCCCGGTTGTTGCGGGTTGGGCTGCTGACAGGGGAGCTTCCACGCTGAACATAGTTGGAACCCTTGCGCTCATGGTGCGGTGGTGAGGGGTTGTTACCCCGAGAGCTTCCATTACGGCTGGCCGGTCGGTTGCTGTCCATGCTGTTCTTCTTGGTGGAGCCGCGCTCACTTGAAGCGGTGTTGTGAACGCTCTGAGCTGTGTTCGTGGAGCCGGCGCTGAAGTTGGAGGAGCCGTTGGATCTCTCGTCGGAGCTATAGCCACGCTCATCGTCAGAGCTGGAGATTCGTGGGGAGCTCGCAAAGGAAACCGTGCGAGACTTAGACTTGGATCTCTGTTGAGAGGATTTGCTCGAGCCGTACCCGGTGCTGCTGACTCCATTGGAGTTCAGTCCGTTCTCGCCAGTGTTCTTGCGAGAGTGATGGCGATCATTGCTCGTTGAGCTGGCGTTGTTGGATGCCGAGTTGCCCATGGCGCTGTTTAGGGCCGAATTGCTTGTCTTGGATGAGAGGCTACCGAGCCTTCCGCCTGAAGAAGGGTTCTCCTCGAGCGGACTGAGGTTCTTGGCGCGACCAGCTGAGTTGCTAACGGTATTGCGGTCAGACCCTGCCAGAGACCCGGTCTTGGGCTGAGACTCCTTGTTGGGAGCGTACTTGGAAGCGTTGAAGAACCCCATGCTGAGTGGAACGGCTTGGTTCTTGAACATATAGCAGATGGGTATGAAATATCTCTCAAAGACGGATATCAAGAGATCGGTCGTAACTGGAAGGTAAAGAAAGGCCTCAAGGTAGTAGAATAAGGACATTAGCCTCTCTCCCGGGTGGCCTGTCGCTCATATAACGAAAGAGTACCTGCCTTCCAACCTGCGAGCGTCGCATCATCGTCACCTTCTAACTCCCCGGGTACCGTCATTGTGCACTCCACTCCAGCCATGAGTGAACGCCTGCACGACTCAAGGTAGATAGCGAGCCCGAAGATCGAACCGTCCTGGACTCCGCGCCAGTCAGCGCACGAAGACAGCATGTAACTGACTCAATCGGCAGAGACGTCATGTACATCAACATCATCGCGCGCCGAAAATCGTGTATAGTGTGCCCCGCGATTCATGGACTTTGCTGGTGGAAAAGTGAGCTGCACTTTGACATGCTCCAAGGGGAGCCTTAGCGCAAACCCTATGGCCTCGAGTAATGTACCTGCATCCAGTGGCTTCTGCTGTGCGTGTCCTGATTGCGCGAATCTGTTCGGCGATGAGCATCGAACGCAACACCAAAGTCAATCTGAAGGTTCATCGTGATGTGGTCTTTCCATTCACGACTCACAACATGTTCAGCAGAATGTTATAACGATGTGCGACGCCTCGTTTCAGATGCTGGAAGTCGGGCTCTGCCTGTCGGACTATAACACGGCGGTGCTATTGCATCCATGAAGTCCAACGGTTCCTGGAAACAACCAGTTCGGACGGGTGTTCGCGTGAACTCCGACGACATGTGACGATCCCGAACAGGACTGCTCAGTTCTTTTGCGTAAGTGGCTCGTCTAGGTATGGGCAGCACCGGCGGGCTACACGACCAGAATCGGGTATCAAAGACCACCCATCCACTGGTACTACTGACAAGTTTATGACAGCTGTCGCAAAGTCGCGCTTGGTGGGGCCGGTCCATACTCCGATCGTGGGATCTCGGTGGAGTGAGAATGGGATCATGAGTTCAGAGAGCAGAGGAGAATAATGGAAGGGTAAGGTAGAAGGTCGTCGCTTGCTGTCCGTCGCTTCCAGGTTTCCTTTGATGACAGCCCAACCAAACAGTCCTGATTCTGCGGGCATCTGGACTGCATCGTGCGCACTTCTTCAATCCTGGTAACCCCAAACACTTAGGGGCACCACAACCGGACACCACAACCGGATATCTTTGTAAGGGAGGCTACCTTAGCATCCGGCTATCTCGAACGGCGCGGCGCCCGACTGCCGGTCGCAGGCTCCCTAGGTCGCCGCGAGCTTTAACACAGTTTTGGCCTGCCTTCGCAACTCGTTTTAAGAAAGTGTGGATGCCGAATAAATTGCAAAGGCAGCGCAAAACTATGTTAAAGCTCGCGGCGACCTAGGGAGCCTGCGACCGGCAGTCGGGCGCCGCGCCGTTCGAAAAAGAGGACATAGAAAATGAAGTTCTACAGCTATACGAGGTGTCCGAGATTGTGGTGTCCGTTTGTGGTGCCCGTAAGTGTTTGGCTGGTAACCTGGCTCTCTCGTGCGAATGCTGGCAGGCATGCTTTGCAGGCATGCTTTATTCCCTCTGCCACGAGGTCCCGCATGCCACTACGAGACGCGGAGAATCGCTGATCACTTGTAGCAGTCCGCCTTTCTTCTTCCAAAGGTTTTCGTAACCTGAAAGGCGAATAATGGCAACGTGAACTTTCTGATCTTGAGCAGCCAAGCTCATACCCTTGCAGGCCATTCCCTACGCGCATCATTCCTCAGGTGACACAGATCAATAGGGGTGCACACAATGAAATTGCATGTTCGTCCGACTTCTATCCAGCATCGGAGCCAAGTGCGAGAGTCGGCATTGAAACATGGTGGACATGGACTGGAGCAACCCGGAAGCTGTGATACAAGCTATGCAGCCGATGGGTACCGCATCTACGACCATAACGCCCACTGAAGTGAGGAAGACGAGGTCGCAGAGAGCTGCCTCTATCTTTGAGAACTACCACTTGCTCCACGGCATTCTCGAGCGTCATGAAGCGACCATCCAGAAACGTTGGAACAAACGCAGCAATCCGCAGAAACGTGCGATTCTCACGAAAGCCTGGGGGAGCAAAATGCCCTCGGGCCACCGGCCAGATTTCCAGCACTTGAGGAAAGGCGCTGCAACCATCCCGCATGATGACATGCAACACCGTCAGGAATACATGTGGCCCTTCATTAACGAAGAAGATCTCATGAAGAGTAAGACGCTGCTCTTGTTCCTTAACGCTCGCGGACGCAACTCTCCTGCAGAATTTGCGGCTGCGGATCTGGAATCGATGCATATTGGCTTGATAACAGGGAATGTGATGCCGGCGTACTTGAATGAATATGTCATGGTGTTCACAGGTCGACATGACGCTCGAAGATATGGCGAGCTCCTCCACTGGGATGATCACGCGGAGGCATTCGAATGGTTGATGACCAAGCGATGCCCAGACCCAGGGGAAGGCCTTCTCATACTCGAGTCGCAGGACAAAATCATGTCTTTCTTGGTCGCCACCGCCACGGAGATCTTGCATGATATTTCCGACCAACAACTTCTGGACTACCCGCTACAAGATCCACCTCCGACACCCGCAAACGATTCTGGCTTCGACTCACTCGCTGCCATGGCGTCCGAGGCGCCGTATCGCGTGCCAGCTCAATTGAGCTTCTCTCGTATCGAAAGCCTTCTCGCCGCACGGAGAGATGCAGCGGCCGACAACATGTGGGCACTCCGCGAAGACCCAGCGTACTACTCGGAGCTCCTACTAACAGCGCGGGATCATCGCCAAGAAACGCTTCTGGACCTCAATGGACATGTCCATCCCCTTTTCCGTTTTGGAAGGGAGGAAATCCTCTGGGCACGAGTGATCGCCAACGAGATTACGAATGCTTTCATACAGCTCGAAATCTTCACAAATTTGCAGGAGCAAGCAGCGAGATTGAAGACAATGCAAGACCAGTATAAGTGTGACGTCCATCCCGAGAAGGACCTTCCGAAGCCTTTTCTTGATGCTATCCTACGCTTTCGCTATTATCTCAAACATGCCAGCAAAGGTCCCATAGGACTTCTCAGGCACGCTCTCGTGTCGTCACCAGCGTTTCGTTCCAGGTTTGCTCGAAGGCCAGAGGAGAGGCCAGAGGAACTCCGTGTCGACGTGATGCGTAAAGCTGGCAAGAAAATGGACCTAGACGAGGCGGAGTTTTTGTGGCTGGCGACAATACTCTGGGAGGATGGACATGATCTGTCTCTTGTGCGGCTGCCCATCATCGTGGACGAGCTTCAGCGCCTGGTAGATACGAGCGCGAAAACGAAGTCGCTCGTGTCATCGTACATGGCTGTGGGCATGTCTGATCTAGCGATTGTTACAGAGTGTCTGCGACAGATTGACATCTATCAGCCATGGTCCAACCAATTCGAAGAGCAGATGGTGAACAGGACGGAGGCAATCGAGAAAGAATTTTCAAAAACGGCGGCGCCATGGATCCGTCTCCTGAAAGCAGTGACTGGCAGTCAAACAGCTCTTGCAAAATACGGAGCTGCAAGCGAGGGTAGATTCAACTATCCAATTGGCAAACGACGAACACGTGAGACGACAGAGGCAATGCAACGATCTGAAGCCAACTTGGACTTGTTCTGGAGAAAAGTCGACGAGATCTTGCATTTGAACGCTGGTGACCTGGACGGCTTCGCCGTGAAGACGCTTCTGCACGAGCGCGAGTTGCAGCGAACACCGGATTGGGTGGAGCCGACGAAGTCCAAACATTTTACCCGTATCGAACCCTTGACGAGGCCACTGTCCGAGGTGTACTTTGATCTCGAGCAGCGGACAGAGCGAACAATTCAACCATCGGGTACTGTCAAAGAGAGAACCAAACGGAAGACACGTCCTGAGCCCAACGAGCAAGCCACACTCCCAGCCGAAGCCAATGTGGCGCACGACAACGAGGTCCATATGACCTTCGAGGTCGACCAACGCGCACTCAAAGTCTTCCGCACCCTCTTCTACACGCCCTCGCTCACTGGCGTACCTGGTGAAGTGTCCTGGACCGACTTCCTACACGCTCTTCGAAGTGTCGGCTTCCTTGGCGAAAAGCTCTACGGATCAGTGTGGCAGTTCACGCCAACTAATCTCGGCGTCGAGAGAAGTATTCAATTCCACGAGCCTCATCCGAGTGGCAAGATTCCTTTCTGGAAGGCGAGACGCCATGGAAGACGACTGAGCAGAAATTATGGCTGGTTTGGAGAAATGTTCAGTCTTTCGCAGAAAGCTGTCGCTTGAGATGGTACCTTACTTGCCTCATGTCCTCAAACCGCAAAGCTTATGATAGATTACGAAGAAGGGAGGTCCGAATGAGGGAGGTCGAGCAGCGAGCTTTGTCAACCAACGAGGTCCCTGTCTACCATTGGCACGTATGTCCCGGGCGACCTCAAGCCAAGAAGACGTGATTGATGAGTCCACGCCACGCCACAAGCCGGCAATGAGGGAGTGGCGACTGCGGACTGTGGGCCTTGGAAGATCTGTCGTCAATAATACAATAATCGAAAGATAGCAGTACCATCACAGTACGACGCCGTACATAGCTGCATGCGACCAACGCGCATAGTGCAATGCTCAGTACACGAAGTATCAGTGTGCGCCTGACCCTCTCTATAATTCATCTGCGGACTTGTGGGTGACGATGTCCTCAACACTTTCGTCTCGTCATCTTGTAATCGTCAAAACGTGGAGACTTCACGGCTGTTCGAGAAAAGCCTTCTTCTCGGGCCGCTCATTCTTCGGCGTCTGCACGCGGACGAAGTAGTGTTCAAGGCAGTGTGAACATGAGGCCGCGCATGTTCTGTTTATTTTTAAAACAGAACAAAGACGCTAGTTCCTTAGGCTGAACCTTAGCTCGGAGATCTGCTTCAGGGATGAGTTGAAGATGCGGCGCCCACTCCCCAGCAATACCAACGGCTCGTTGCTACGGAGGTCTTTCTTGTACACCTCCAGTCCGCTTCTGCCGCCTCCGGTTCCACAAGTCATCACTCTTTCGTTGCTCGTGCAGCAAACCACTTTTGGTCCATCACTGTCGCTTCTATCCTCACCACGACTCGTGGCCACACCTTTGTGCCTGGTGGCGTCGAAGTCAGAGACAGCCTTACGGCCCCAACACACGAAAGTCAACCAACGAGAAAATCGCGTTTCGACTTTGAACGATAACCAGGAACCCCTGCAAACCACGATCGTTTACGCCCTTGCTTGAGATCTGATTCGAGAATCTGGGACTCGATCCCACCGAACAAGGTTAGTATGAGACAGGCTCGTCCTTGGAATGCGGCCTGTGCTGTGCTGTGGCAACGACGCAGGTGCTGAGTACTGATCTTTGCGAAGATGTCGTCCAATCCATTCCGGGATCCCGGCCGACAACCATCGCGCGAAGGCCGGCATCAACATCAATCCGCGCGGCGAACTTCCGGCTCACGAGGCCCACGACGGCTTTCCTCTGGCGAACGAGATCGCATCCCGACGACAGATCGTGTTCGCCGTACGAGCAATAACCAGGACTTGCATAATATCCCTCGCACGAGAAGAGCCATATCGAATTCAAGACAACCATATACAGAGAAGCCCTACGCCACCGGCCAGGTGCGCATGATACAGCCTTCGATGGCTTCACAATGGAACGCCGAAGATCGCGACCCCATGATGGACAACAGCGGTGATCTATCACGAAAGAAGAGCATGATCAGACCAGAGAGGCGACGCAACGATCGGGATGACCCGAATTATTACTACCGCAAACATGCCCAGAACATGAACGTTATGCCTTCGACGACAGGCGTCGATCCGCAGATGGAGGACGATCTGGTGACACTGAGCTCGAACTCGGCTCTCACGAGACATGATGGGTTGGATGCTATACCCTTGCAAGAGAAGCACCCTGATCGAAGCGGAAGCAGAAAAGTTGTAAACAAGCTCCATCGCCATGCATCGAAGAAAGAGCGTGAGAAGGTGGAAAAAGACATTCAACGACAGAAGATGAAGGAAGAGGCCGGCGCGTTGACGCCCTGGGGTGCCTACTGCCATGTGATTACATTCTGGGCTCCCAACTTCATGCTGTCTCTCTTTGGCAAGAAGTTCACCGAACAGCAGCGTGCTTGGCGAGAGAAGATTGGGCTCGTTTCCATCATTCTGCTCGTCATGGCGTTTGTCGGTTTCTTGACGTTTGGTTTCACCGAAGCAGTCTGTCCTCAGGGTGGCCCATTGAGACTACGAATCAACAAAGTTGGACCGGGATACATGATTTTCCACGGCAAAGCCTACGATTTGACACGCTCTCAGCATCCGCTGGCCAGAGGTGTTCCTGGAGGGAGCAACGTTTTATTCGACGCAGATCCACCAGGCAAGGGCAGGGACGGGAGCTTCATGTTCCAGAACGTCAACGGACATTGCAAAGGCTTGATCACAGCCGCCCCTAGCTCAGACGTTCCCACTGACAACGACGGTAACCTTGCCTGGTATTTCCCATGCAACCCGTTCAACCAGGACGGATCCGACAACAAGGAGCCAAACACGACAATCCCGTACTACTTGGGCTACGCTTGCCACACTGTCAAACCTGCGAGAACGGCATTCTACAACCTCAGGTCTTCTGGCGATGTCTACTTCACCTGGGACGATGTTCGCAACACTTCTCGCAACTTGATGGTGTACTCTGGCGACGTGCTGGATCTCGATCTGCTGAACTGGTTCAACTCCTCTCAAGTTTCCATTCCGGACAAGTTCACTCAAATCAAAGAAAATGCTGCTATTCGCGGCAAGGATGTTACTCAGGCCTTTGGCTCCGGACAGAACAAGCAAATTGCCCAATGCTTCCAGGAGATCATCAAAGTCGGCTCGATCGATACAGAGACCATCGGCTGCATTGCTTCCAAAGTGGTGCTCTACGTCTCCCTCATCTTCATCATGTCTATCGTGGTCATCAAGTTCGTTCTTGCTCTGGCTTTCCAGTGGGTTTTGAGTCGCAAGTACGCACCGAAGAAGACGAGCATGACCAGCGACAAGAAGAAGCGCGCACAGCAAATCGAAGAGTGGACAGATGACATCTATCGTGCCCCTCCGAAGATCACCGATCCCGCTTCGAACAGCGGAGGTAGCGACCGAACAGCGAAGCGCAGCAGTTTCCTTCCCACGACCTCGCGTTTCACCAGTCCGTACGCGGTCGAGAGAAGCACGAACAAGAAGAGCTTGCCACCAACCACCATGATCTCGCAACAGTCATCAAATCGTCTGCTGTCGTCGAACTACGGCCCCACAAATCGCTCAGACACGGCACTAGACTCGGACAGCCGCGCGAGTCTGATGGAATCGCACCAATTCGGCACGCAGCGCTATAGCAGCGTCATGCATCCCGAGACCGATATGAGCGGACCTCAGGGCTTTATTCACGAATCTGTCGTGCCCCAGCCTCCGCCGGAGTGGCAGCCGTTCGGCTTCCCGCTGGCGCATACGATCTGTCTGGTCACCGCGTACTCCGAAGGACCAGAGGGTCTCCGCACCACGCTCGACTCCGTTGCCATGACCGACTATCCGAACAGCCACAAGATCATCTACATCGTCTGTGACGGTCTGATCAAAGGCAAAGGAGAGTCGATGTCTACTCCCGACGCTTGCATAAGCATGATGAAGGACCACTCCGTACTTCCAAACGAGGTCCAGGCATTCTCTTACGTTGCCGTCGCTAGCGGGAGCAAGCGACACAACATGGCCAAAGTCTACTGTGGTTTCTACGATTACGGCGCGGACAGCGTCATTCCTCTAGAGCGTCAACAACGTGTCCCGATGGTTGTGGTGGTCAAGTGCGGTACTCCTGACGAGGCTGCGACTTCGAAGCCCGGCAACAGAGGAAAGCGTGACTCGCAGATCATCCTGATGTCCTTCCTCCAAAAGGTCATGTTCGATGAGCGTATGACTGAGCTGGAGTACGAAATGTTCAACGGTATCTGGAAGCTCACTGGCATATCTCCAGACTTTTACGAGATCGTGCTCATGGTAGACGCTGACACCAAGGTCTTCCCCGACTCTCTCACCCACATGGTCTCTGCCATGGTCAAGGATCCCGAGATTATGGGTCTCTGTGGCGAGACGAAGATTGCGAACAAGACCCAATCCTGGGTGTCCATGATCCAGGTGTTCGAATACTTCATCTCTCACCACCAGGCCAAGGCATTCGAGAGTGTCTTTGGTGGTGTTACCTGTTTGCCAGGTTGTTTCTGCATGTACCGCATCAAGACGCCCAAGGGAGGGCAGAACTACTGGGTACCCATTCTGGCCAATCCGGATATTGTGGAACACTACTCAGAGAACATTGTCAACACGCTTCATAAGAAGAACTTGTTGCTGTTGGGCGAAGATCGATACCTCAGTTCTCTGATGTTGAAGACTTTCCCGAAGCGCAAGCAGATGTTCATTCCGCAAGCAGTGTGCAAAACCACCGTGCCGGACACGTTCAAGGTTCTGCTATCCCAGCGCCGCAGATGGATCAACTCGACCGTGCACAATTTGATGGAGCTGGTCCTCGTCCGCGATCTCTGTGGTACCTTCTGCTTCAGTATGCAGTTCGTGCTCTTCATCGAGTTGGTCGGAACCATGGTGCTTCCCGCTGCCATCGCTTTCACCGTCTACGTCCGTAAGTACATCTCCGTTCGACCGTGGTATGCGACCCACCAAGCTAACCAACATCACAGTTGCGCTCGCTATCAAGGCCGCAGTACTGAACACCGCCGCGCCGGTCATCCCACTCGTCCTTCTCGCCCTCATCCTCGGTCTACCCGGAGTCTTAATCATCATCACCGCACACAGTCTCACATATGTCCTGTGGATGTTGATCTACCTACTCTCGCTCCCAATCTGGAACTTCGTCCTGCCAGTGTACGCCTTCTGGCACTTCGATGATTTCTCGTGGGGAGACACGCGTCAAGCTGCTGGTGACATCAAGGGCTCGGACAAGAATGGCCACGGGGCTCAGGGCGAATTTGACTCCAGTAAAATCACCATGAAGCGATGGGGCGACTTTGAACAGGAGCGCAGACTTCGGGCTCCACAATGGAACAACTCGGGCCAGTACGGAGACGGTAGCCCGCATCGCCCGGCTAGTGCGCATTATGGCTCTGGACATCTGGGTCCTGAACGACGAGCCAGCTCTTTGATGATTTGAGGAGTGCAAGATGGAGAGATGTGAAACAGACACGACTAAGTGCTCGTGAAGAACAGTACGAAACGGAACGTACAGGACGGAGAATCTTTCTTTGATGTCATTTATGAGGTGTTCAATTGTCAGCTCCACAGGCTATACCAGATCTTGCTGATCTCTCCGGCACGAAAAATGTAAATACGAATGTAATATAACGGTGGATGTTCATTCAATAGCAAGCATAGGACTGGCGTTCGTTCGTATCACGAAACATTGGCTTTCAAGCCGGATCAGGTAGACTATGGGGCAAACCGCATGGAGAGCGACATGCTTCGCAATCTTCCCGACACAGCTCGTGTGCTCGCAACCAAGGAATTTGGTGCAGCGAACCTCGTCTTTGCTGGTGGCGTGCTTTCCACCAGTGTAGATGTATTCGACGCCCATCAGGCAAGCCCGAGCCGCGTAGTCTTCCGGATCGGTACGGTACTCCTCGGGTGAGAACTGAAGCTTGATGAAGTTCTGATGGCATGCGACCCCATGGTCCTGATGTCTGCGGAGGATTGTCTTGTCCCTACAAATCTGAAAGCACTTCAGACACTGAGATGACGCAGATTCATCCAACTCTCGTGGATCATGCGTGCTCTTGATGTGCATGGCGAGAGTCTTCTTGTATTGCGTTGTGAAGTCGCATTCGAGGTCGGGGCAAGTCAGCTCGGGAGAGTGCTCAGATTGTACGTGTGCCTTCAGGCCTGGGCCTGAGTTGAACACCCTGTCGCAGTCTGTTTCGATGCAGGGCCAATTCTGGCAACCGCGTTGGTGGATCATGAGTTTCGACACGAGAGAGAATGTGCCTAGTTACTAGTAGCGTGTCAGTGATTCTTCTCAGTGGTAGGAAGGTTGACGGATACATACGATCACAGCTAACGCAGGTAAAGGGAGGGTCGCTGTCGTCGTGCTCTTCCGCCAGGTGCTGGACGTCTCCATCCTCGGCAAAGTCGATACCACAGTGACGACACTCGCACATGATCTTTCGTTGCTTTGAAGGAGGGATTGCCTGGCTCGCCGGCAGAATCTGGTTCGCGCCATTGAATTGAGGCTTTCTTGGTCTGTACGCCATGAGGAGTCGGAGGACCCGAAGGGTGGTGTCGGTATCCTGAAAGGTCCCAGTTTGAATGATGACCAGTGTCTTCAGCAATTCAACCAGGCTAAGCTCGTCTTCCTCACCCGTAATTGCCAGTCTGTATATCTCGACTTTGGAGTTCCACTTCAACTTCATTCTGTGGATCGCTTGAGTGCTCTTGTAACATTGCGACTTGTGGCCACCGAGCCTGAGCGCGTTAGTGAAGAAATGAGTGGACGGGGAATGTGAAATGAAGGTACCGGAACCAGAACCCTTTCTTCGACAAATCCGAGCCGCACAGTCTTCCGGATCGGCCTTCTACTCGTCCGTAGGGAATCGAAGGGTGATCATGTTCATTCTGCATGCTCTTCTGTTTCCAAACGATGTACCTGTCGACGGCGAATTGGCCCTGGAGCGGCTGAAAGCATTTGAGACACTGGAATGACGCAGATTTGTCCCGCTCTCGTTGCTTATGTCCATCGCAGGCTACTCGTACAATTCTTCAATCACTCCATGTCCAATGTCGCATCTCCGTTGTCCGGCAGCTGGGAAATGACATCCTCAATCATCGCAATCAATTCGTCGATGTCCGGACGTTCTCCAGGTTCTACCGTGAGACATCTTCTGACCACATTCTTGACAGCCGATGACGCTACCTCATCCCTCTTGGGGGCAGTGGCATCGTCGACGACACGCTGCTTGCCACGCTTGGCTTCCGGTCCTTCATCAGGAAAATGCCAATCTCCGCCTAGGACACAGAGCGACAATGAGCCTCCCGTTTCTTCCGAGCGAAATTCAAATGGTGATTTGCCCACGATACAAGCGTACAGAGTGCAGCCTAGTGACCATATGTCCACCTTTGTGTCTATTGAGGTGTTGGTCTTCACGTCAAAGAGCTCGGGGGCTCTGTATGGCATTGTGCAGAATTCAGCTGCTCGGTCCTGCTCAGCGAGTGCCGCCGCCCTCGAGGTAATATTTCTGGGGACCGGTACTAGCGATCCAAGATCCATCAGAATTCCGCTCGTGCCGTCATCCGAGATCATCAAATTTGCCGGTTTGATATCGCCGTGTGCGTAGCTCCTCATATTTCCTGGTGCAATGCCATCTTGCGCAGACATGACTTGCGACTCCTCCATCAATGGTTCCTCCTCAACCTCATCGTCCGTTTGTCTTCGCCGACCTTGATTCGCGCGAACCTCCTCTTCTGCCTCACGATCCGCTTCTTCCGCTTGTTGGCGGACTTTCCTCGCTTTTTTCCTGCTGCTCTCCCCACCTGGCGGTCCCTTGACGCGATATTGATGCATTGCTTTCAAAGCTTTGCACACACCCAAGAACAAGATCATCAGTCTCCGCTCAGGGAACCTTGCGCGATTGACCAGATTGGCATTGATCGCATCTTGTAGATTTCCGCGCCGATAGTATGGCAGAAGAATGTAAACGGTTTTGCTTCCTGCATCTCCTCCCCTATCTGTCTCGACACTGTGATCGATGGCATGGATGATGTTTGGGTGCGGTGTGAAAAGGCTGTATGCTTCCACCTCCTTCAGCGCAAGTGATACGCTTTCCTCTCCGAATGGACATCGGATCTTCTTGAGAGCGTATAGTGTCGGGTCGCCGGGTGATTGTACAAGATAGACGTAGCTGAAGCCGCCCTCTCCCAGCAGTCGTAGAATCTTGAAGGACCGGCCATTGATCTTGAGCGAGGGCGTTGACGGGAAACAGGAGAAGCAGTTTCCAAGCTGCCAGATTCCATCCAGGACGTAATGTGAGAATTGCTCGGCGAGTGTCGGTGACATTGCGGTGGATATGCTATCGCTGCATGTGCAGGATATGAAGGTCGGGTTGATGGGATCGTCCGGTCGCAGTGGTTCGTGTTCGATGGCAAGAGAATGTCGGGAGCTTAGATGTTTACTTGGACAGCTGGGATCGGCTTCAGCTCCACGTGGAGGTGTAAACTCTAAATGACGAGGTGAACTTCGCCGACACCAACGTCACATCCTCTCCTCCAACATAAACATGGAATGTTGGACGAGTTTCGAAACCGCTGCTTGGAGCTCCGATGACGATTCCACATACTGAGGTCGCTGGCTAAAGTCAACGGAACGCTTACAAGCAAGCCTAAACCCGCCAAACCAGCATGCTATGCTCCCTCCTCTGCATTGGATTGAAGAGCACCGCCGGGTAACTGAGGGCCTCTCGTTGAGCTTCACGACTACAAGGACTAAACTCACGGCGTACATTTCAGTGAGAATGCGGCAGTCTACGATGTTTGCCCTTTGCTTCGTGCTTCACCATAATTGCCCTTTCCTGGCCATACCGCTCACCGGAATGCCACATCTAAGATGAAGCCCTGCCATGTGGCCAAGATCGGGCCAGTACTTCTGTGCGTGAGTAACGCCGTCGAGATCGGGAGACAAACATCTGACGAGGCCGACATTGAATAAGTACAGGAACCCGCACAGTCCGGTAGCTCTGCCATAACGGAGCATTGAATGATGGACGCGGTCCGCGAACAACGGCCCTCGCACCCTTCACCGATGTGTCCCTGATCTTATATAACACAAGTACGTTCCGGCTATACTCTCCGTACTCTATGCTCCAACGCTTTCAAACAAGATTAACAGCAAATCACCTCCTTCGACGACTACAAGCCACTCAGTCCGCCGAAACGACACTCTCATCCAACCCAACACCGCTCAATCAACCTCATAATGTGCATCGGAAGCTTCACCTTCCATGCCTGCGGACATCGTTCATTCCGAATGATCACACGATGCACCGGCCCAGGATGTCGTGGGACTCGTTCCACTGCGATCCATACCCACCAGTACTGCCCGGCGTGCGTCGAGCATCAGCGGCAGGGAGGAAAGAAGGGGAGATAGCGAGAGCTCGAGGCCGTCGAAGCGAGGAACTGAGATCAAGGAGGTTCTGATTGAATTGGTTCAGAAGGTTTCCATTAACTTTATGTCATAAACTCCATTAGCATTATGTTCGTGCTCGCAATTACAACGCTGCTCAGAACCGAGTCCTGTTCACCTCGTATGTTTCACTGTATCCTCTCGCAACGCTTAAACGCAACATCACGCTTCTTGCGCCATCCATCCACGTATCGTACAGTCCACTCTTCCCCTGCAATACGCAAGATCTTACAACTCGTCCAACGCAACCTCGCACAACTTCTGATATCGCTCAGGACTGAACCTCTTCCTGGCCCACTTCCTCTCCTTACCCGCTTGTATACGTCTCTTCATCTCGGCCTTCTTCGCATCTTCCGGGACGAACGACCAGAAGCTCCGTGATTTCTGCAGTCGAGAACCGGGTGGACTAGGTGTCTTGAGGGCTCCGGGACCGGTCTTCAAGGATAATCCGTTTTTGACGCCTGCGCGAGCTTGGTCTCGGGCTTCGAGAGTGCGCTCTAGCTGGCGTTTTGCATGGTGAACGAGCATGACGTGGGTCTTCATCTGAATGCGCATGGCTTCCACGTGTTCGTAAAGGCGAAGGAGTCCACTCTCATCGATGTGCCGAAGGGGCCCGCTTTCATTCATGTGCCGAAGGGGTCCGCTCTCATCGTTGTGCCGAAGGGGTCCGCTCTCATCGATGTGCCGAATGGGTCCACTTTCATCGACGTGCCGAAGGAATTCAATTTCATCGACGTGCTTCTCGGGCTCTGGCTCGGGCTCGAAGGAAAGAGGAGTGTCGGCTCGAGCTTGGGTTGGAAATGAGTCAACGGAAATGACGGAGACTGGCGAGCTTCGGACCGGAGATGCAGAGATTGGCGAGATCGGCGAGACGGGCTCAGGAGAATGCCAGCGTGGTGTCAATTCTTCTCGTCGTGGTATCGGCTCTTCTAGTCGTGGTGTCACTTCTTCTGGCCGCGGTGTGCTCATTCTTTGGGGTATGCTGCATGACAGCCTCTTCACTTCAGTCGACGGCGGTTGTGGTGGTGGCAGATAATACGGCTTTGCGGGTGAGCCAAGTCGAATGGGGCGCATGAGAGTCTGTTGCCCTGGTCTGGGCTTCCGATCAAAGTCGATGAGTGACATTCGGGAGGACTCGCGTGGGAGTCCCTGGGCGATCGGTGGCGTTCTTGGTTCGACCAGAGACATGCGAGAGTAGTCGCGCGGCATTGTGTAAGGCTTCTTCCAAGTTATCAATGTGTCGGGGGCTGGCATGTTGAGCGAGTCGCGCCGGGACAGGCGACTGGGTGTCATGAGCTGTGAGAAGCTTTCGTGGCTCTCCAAGTCATCGTTATCGGCAGCGGATAATTGTGGTGAGCCTGTTGGCGTTTGAAACCGCAGCCTCTCCTGGCGAGGCTTGGGTCGGGAAAAGAAAGCAAAGTGTGGCGCTGCGGTCGTCCGCACATCTCGGTCATCGAAAGTGTCTTCTTCAGCCAGGCTTGACGCGGTGCCAAAGTCGCTCTGGCTGTCCTCCTCCAAGAGAGCCTGTTCCTGCGCGTATCGCATGCGCATCTCCCAAAATGTGCGGCACTCTTCTTTCGTGGGCAGCGAGGCAAGAGCATCGAGGTAGAATTGCTCTGCGGAATCAAAGGAGGGAACCTTGGAGACCGAGGCGTGGTGCATCCCCCGCGCCATCTCATCGTGGGAGAGCGCAAGGTAGAAGAGCACGAACGACTTGTGAAGCGGGCGCTGGTCCAGATCGAGGCCATTAACCTTGAGAAGACCGCGGCAAGCTTGAATGCATTGTCGGTACGACTGCTGATGGAAGAGTGCTTTGATAGCGGCACACTCCGGCGGGTATCCTTTGGCGACTGACTGGTCGATTCGAGCCATGTTCGTGGGTGCGTACGTCGCAACGCGTTGGGTGTGTCGATGTGGTGGAAAGTGTTGAGAACAGCAAACGAGTGTGTGGTGCGGGGACCGCGGTTTTCCTCTTGATCTTCGGTGTCTTCACTTCACGTTTGTCGATGAAGTGCGCATTATCAGTGCAGGTCGTATGCAAGTGTTATCTTTGGACGTGGAAAGGACAACACATTATTTGGCGGGTGCCAAGAAGAAAACGGTCAAAGGGAAGAAATCAAGAAAGACCTACCTTACCGTGTCGTTCTCTGATGTAATATCATCTGCTACAGCCTACTATTAAAAGACGGGTTTGATGCGAACGTGCAACAGGTGTGGTCGTCTGGATCGGTACTTCTGCCGCTCATGACTGGGAATGGCCCTCACACGGCTCGAGTCACGTTGTGGTTTTAGCCACACGATCCCTGGGGGCCATGAAACACGTGAGATTGAGAGGAGAATGCTGGTTGCAGACTTGGCAGAGTATGGTGGTCTGGGAATTGTAGTGGCAAGGTATGAACGATGTAACGATGAAGGGAGCTGATGGTCAAGTGAGGAAAGAGAGTGCAAGTGGTAGCGGACAGTACTGTGCATGTTACCGTCAAAAACGTCGTATAACGCGCGCTAGTCTAAGTCTTTCCAAAATCATGATCGCAAATCCTTCGCAATTCCTTCGCACCACCTCCGAGCATCGCACTTGCCTTTTGTCCAACATCTTGCCCTCCGAGATATCGGAGTCGCCGTCAGGTCCTTGGAATCAGCCCATGAGCTGGAGACGTGTATTCGCCAGCGATAGCCGCAGGGTCGCCCCCATTCGGACCCTTCTACCATGCCTTTCCAACACCAACTGACCAGGATCTCAATCAGACGGATGTTCCATGATCCCGCCTCTCGTGTCAGGCCGTCGGACCGTATGCGTTGCGACCAAGCCGATATACCCAGCCTGGTACAGAGGATTCCAGAATCCTACAACCCAAGCACTGCTCGTTCTGGCGCCGAGTATGACGACTAACAAGGACAGCCGTCGTCTTCCTGCTGATCGAGGGCCCGATTGCATGCGGCATCTGCCATTTCGTTCTGAGCCCGAGGCACCCAGTTGTAGGTGACATCCCCCAACTCGATGAGCCGATTTTCCAGACTGTATGCTTCTTTGATCAGGTCTTGATTGGCGACCGGGCGGCCTCGTGCATTGGTCCAATCATTGTCGATCCACTTGGAGAGCCGGACGTCCATGCACTTGACGGCATATTGGGAATTCGAGTGAATGGTGAGGACAATCCGAGGACAATTATCCAGCCTGTCGTATCTCTCCAGGGCTTGCTCCAGAGCGAGGATGATGGCCGTGATCTCTGCACGTTGGTTTGTGGGAGCCGTGGAGTCATTCTGCCAGCATGGCTGTTCCAGATCTCTTGTGAATGTCCAAGCCCTGCCGCCTCGAAGCATCTCGACAGCCGCTGCCGCTGCTACTGCTCCAGGCTGCCCATTTCTTCGACACCCTCCATTGACGTACCAGACCAACCATGATGTCGTACTGTTCTGCAGGTAGAACTCTGGACTATTCAAGAGGTGCAAGTGGATGCAAGCTGAAAGGGAAATGGTTATCATCATGGCCAAAATGTATTTTCACGTCTGAGGACTCACCAGCACCCAGATTCCAGCCCTGCTTTGCCCGGTCTTGCTCGGGTGTGCCTTGTCGAGGGTCGATCTGAAGATCTGACGAAGACGGTTTCATCACAAGCTTCTGGCAATGATTGTCTTTCTCTCGCGAATGTCGTCGTCGTTGTTGCTCGTGCAGTCAAAGAAGCTGCAGAGACTGGTCTCTTTGTTTGACAGACTATAAGGAATCGTGTAGGTGGGAAATGCTCCCTGTTTTCGGCCTCGGCGAATATTGAAAGCATAGGTGAATGTATGCCACGCCGACACAGAGAAGTAGAAGGCCAAACTCCAGTATGTGATGAATGTGAGATAGCTGAAGCTCCGCCCGATGAATGCTCTGTCCAGTACCATTGTGAATGTAGGGAGGCCAATGTCCCTGAATGACTGTGGAGCTGAGTTGCTGGACAACCAGGCGAAGCCAGTGATGATCGTCGTCCATACATACAGCGCTATGCAAGTACGCAAACAAGCGAGGGCCATTGGTGAGATGATATGTGATCGTACGTAGGTCGCTCCCTGATCGAATCGGATACTGGGCGCAGGCATGCCGAGTGATGTGTATGAGAATGGGTTGTGCATCGTGAAGGCCTGCGAGTTTTGGTGAGTATGAGCGAGCAGGCGACAGGAAGAGGACGAGAGCAATATATCAATGCCACCAGCGAGAGTGCCGCTACGCGCTCACAATCAGCCATGAGACAACATGTCCCACGCTAACCACATCTTCTCAGGCTCGACGCAGCATCGGGAGCTCCGACAAATCGACCGCGTGAATCAGATCGTTATTCCACGTGGGAAAGATGGCATGATGGCCTGATATTGTTCTTCAACCCGCGGGCTCTAGTGCTGAATAGGACGGTCGACCACACTCACGACGCACGTCCACTCGCACGTGCTGTTTGTGGCTTGCATGTCATGTCGGAGTCGCCGAAGAGCGAATCAGCTAGGGGCGGCATGGGCGGCGTTGAGCCTCTGTAGGGCTGAAGTGGTCAAAGTGCACGCTGTACTGCAGGAACGTGCATACCAGTTCCGTGGTAGCCATATTCTCAGCTGAGATGCAATCGTGTGGCGTAGCTGAAAGTGCAAAGTGCGTGGAAAGTAAGCGGCTGAGTCTCTAGTCAGCTAGTCGCTGGCGGGTATTCTTGCCAATCTCCATTGCGCGCGACCACAATCAGCCGGGAGTGCCATCAAAGCAACCTGGAAAGTCGGCCTTTCCACCGTCAAGCTTCGAGATGAAGTTGAGATGAGGTCCTCAGAGCTGGAGAGAGCGATCTCATCCCCATGGTGCCGATCGCCTCGCTAGCGTTGTGAAACCGCGGGGAGCTTCCAGCAGGGCAATGATCAGCTTGCCGTGCTTACCTCGAGCTGTAACGTAGTCTTTGACTCTCCGTTGCATATCTCACACATCATAGACACAGTGACAGAGCTGGTCTCCTATACATTCAAACAACAGCAACAATCATCCAACATGGGCGGCGAGACGAAACCGACGATGGCCCACGCCTCTGCAAGCTACCCGCAGCTCGCGGAGCGACCCAAGGGCAAGATCATATCTGACATCTATCAAGGCCGCCTGAAGCAGTTCACCGACAACGGACAATACAAAGAGCAAGGACTTCTTGCAAAGCTCTACGATGGGCGTCTCGCTGGCGAGCCGCATGTCAAATTGAGCGTCTGGAGTGCTCCTAACCTCACTCGTCCAACATTCAAGGAGGCAACGAGCAAGGACAATAAGTACCACAAGACGGAGAAAGGACAGTCGTTCGGACCAAGTTGGAGCACTCATTGGTTCAAGGTGCAGTTCACGGTCCCACACGAATGGAGCTACAAGCCATGTGTTGAGCTTCACTGGGACTCGAGCAGCGAGGGCATGGTCTGGACGGAAGATGGCAAGCCGCTCCAAGGGCTCACAGGAAATGGCGAAAGAGTTGAGTGGATCGTGCCCAAGGAATACAGAACCGCAAAAGAGCACACAATATACATCGAGATCGCATGCAACGGCATGTTTGGCAACGCACCCGGAGGTGATTCTATCCAGCCTCCAGATCCGAACAAGTACTTTAAGCTTGAGGAAGCCGACCTCGTTAGCGTTAATCTCGATGCTCGGGCGCTGTTCTACGACTTTTGGATCATTGGCGATGCCGCGCGAGAATTCCCAAAAGACAGCTGGGAACAGCACGAGGCGCTGAAAGTGTGCAACAACATTATGGACTGCTTCATCGCTGGCGAGGGATCGAATGTCTGTTTGAAGGAATGCAGAGCAATAGCAAAGAGGTACCTTGGCGACAAGATTGACTCGGAGGAAGTGTATGACGGCAAACAGGAGGCTCTAGTCCTGGGGATTGGTCACTGCCACATTGATACTTGTTGGTTGTGGCCGTGGGACGAGACGAAGCGCAAGGTGGCTCGAAGCTGGTCAAATCAATGTGATCTGCTGGACAGATACAAGGAGCATCGTTTCTGTGCTTCACAAGCTCAGCAGTACAAATGGCTCGAGAAGCTATACGTGAGTTATGACGATTGGAACAATGAGAACATGCTAACGATATACTGGTAGCCATACGTCTTTGATCGAGTGAAGACGCACGTCAAGAAGGGCAACTTCCAGCCCATTGGTGGTTCGTGGGTCGAGCACGACACGAATATGCCCAGCGGCGAGTCTCTTGTGCGCCAATTTCTCTACGGCCAGCGCTTCTTCGAGTCTCGATTTGGAGAACGATGCCGTACTTTCTGGCTTCCAGACACCTTTGGTTATTCCTCACAGCTCCCGCAACTGTGCCGGCTGGCGGGCATGAATCGCTTTTTCACCCAGAAACTCAGCTGGAACAACATCAACAATTTCCCGCACACGACATTCAACTGGATCAGTCTTGACGGTTCACAGGTCATATGCCACATGTGCCCGGCGGAGACATACACAGCCGAAGCTCACTTTGGCGATGTGAAGAGGTCCGTCACGCAGCACAAGAGCATGGATCAAGACCCGAGCTCGCTGTTGGTGTTCGGCAAAGGCGACGGCGGCGGTGGTCCAACCTGGGGTCACATCGAAAAGCTGCGTCGTTGCCGCGGCTTGAGCGACAAGACTGGTCTGTTGCCTCGTGTAAAGATGGGCGACAGTGTAGAAGACTTCTTTGATCGCTTGGAGAAGAACCAGGCGTCTAAGAAGACCGAGTTGGTGACCTGGTACGGCGAGCTATACTTTGAGCTCCATCGTGGAACGTACACAACTCAAAGCAACAACAAAATGCAAGTAAACCAAAGGGTAGAAGGCCTGCAGCTATCCGAGATTGTCTCTCGGGCTATGCTACCGGGTCTCAGACTGCCCTTATATCAACTGAGTCCGAACCACTGCTAACCCTTCCGTCCTTCTGTTTAGGAATAATAGGCGGTCCGAGATCCTGCTGCATGACATCGAGTACCTGGCTACGCTCGCAACCATCAAGGGCAAAAGCTACAGCTACCCAAAGAAGGAGATCGACTCAATGTGGGAAAGCGTACTGCTCTGCCAATTTCACGACTGCTTGCCCGGCTCCTCCATCGAGATGTGCTACGACGACTCTGACAAGGAATATGCCAAGGTCTTCAGCACAGGGAAGAAGATCCTGAAAGAGGCTCTGGAGGCCTTGGGCTTCTCAGATTACGAGTGTAACACTCCTGTCGCTTTGAACACCCTTGGCTGGCAAAGGCACGAACGACCTGTGCTTCGCGACATTGCTGGACGCTTCAAGAGCTTGGACATCGTGGGTCAGCCTACTGGCAGTGACTCATCACACTGCGATGTCATGGGCGTAGCGACCGTGGAAGATCTCGGCGAGGACGTCTTCGTGCTGGAGAACTCCAAGCTGCGCGTCAAACTCGAGGGTGGTATGATCACCTCGCTGTTCGATAAGCAAGCTAAGCGGGAGACCGTCCCTAAGGGCGCAAAGGCCAATCAGCTCGTTTTGTTCGACGACAAGCCGTTGTACTGGCAAGCTTGGGACGTCGAAGTGTTCCACCTCGAATCAAGGAAGGAGTTGAAGCCCAGCAGCCGTAGTGAGATCACCGCAAGGTCTCCCTTCCAGGTCGCTGTCACAACTCTCACCAAGATCTCGGACAAGTCCTGGATCAAGGTGACTGTATCTCTTTCCGCGGTGAGCGAGGCGCAGACCGCCTACGTTCAAACCGAAGCGGAAGTCGAATGGCACGAGACGATGAAGTTCCTCAAGGTCGAGTTTCCCACCACGATCAAGAACACCGAGGCCTCCTACGAGACGCAATTCGGCATCGTGCGCCGTCCGACTCACTACAATACCACCTGGGACATGGCCAAGTTCGAAGTGTGCTGCCACAAGTGGGCAGATTTGTCGGAGCATGGATACGGCGTCAGTGTTCTCAACGACTGCAAATACGGCTTCGCCACCGTGGGCAACCTCATGCGTCTTTCTCTCCTTCGAGCACCGAAAGCTCCAGACGCGCATGCCGACATGGGTCGCCACAAGATGAGATGGGCTGTCTTGCCGCACGCAGGTGCGCTGAGTGAGACGACCGTGAGAGCTGGATTCGAGTTCAACAACCCGATGGCGGTTCATCAACACCCGGCACCGGAAACTCTCAAGAGCTTGCTGAGTGCTTTCAAGCTTACGCCGGAAAGCTCACCGAGTCTGATTGTAGACACCGTCAAACGTGGCGAGGACGACGAGGACGCTAGTAATGGCGACATGCCTGCGAAGAAGGGTAGGCACGTGGTGTTGAGAGTGTATGATAGCTTGGGTGGCACGAGCCGCGGCACGATCAGTCTTTCACCGGTAGAGGTCAAGAAGGCTTGGAGGTGCAACTTGCTGGAAGATGAGCTCGAGGAGATGAAGATTGGTAAAGATGGGTTGGAGATTGAGTTGAGAGCTTTCGAGGTGGCGAGCTTTAAGCTGCTGCTTGCTTGAGTGGTCGTTGGCGGTAAAGATATTGCTCTGCTGGAGGATGAAAATTGTATTGAATGACGAACGCTGGATGTTAATCATCATGGCATGGTACACATGTCCGGTACGTGCGCGTCCAACGATCAATTGACCAGGCGCTATTTCAGGGAGAGTGAATCTAACACTTTGCATTGATCAGCATGGGCTCTACCAGACAATATTCTGAATGTTGCAAGGCAGAAGAAGATCAATTTCAGACTCCCGTTTCTAAGCATCGACGGCCCGTATGTGTCGATACAGGCCGTACCTTTTCCGGCTCTTCCTGAAGTATTATGGGTAGATGTAACTCATCATTGTATACCAGTGAAGATTGTAATGGAGATGGGGAGATACTCACATGTTAGAATGGGTTCCGAGGAGAATGGAGCTTCTGTTGGCAGTAATATCCGCTCCGGCAATCGAGACCGGATCGAATGGAGCCAGCAATACTGCGCGGTATCTCCTTCCGTGACTATCCAGTCGCGAAGCTGTCTCGGTTATGGTCGTTCTAGCAAAGCATTGATGAGGTCGACGATGAAAAGTAGTAAATTGTGAAGGACGGCCAGAATTTCTTCGATAGTTCTATGTCAGCGGAGCGGGCCGCGGGCATGTCCTGGTTGCGCTTGCCGTCTCGGAGCCTCAGGGAATCCTGACCGACCGCAATGAGGCCACCTGTGCCATAATCATGCGACTTTGGTAATAGAGACCAGCTGGATGTCCGTGTCTATAATAGGACGGCTTCAACGAATGCGCTCGTGTCTTGTCGAGATCGCTCAATTGTTCTCGCCACCAGTGCATAAGTAATTAAGGAACGGTACCTGAATCTGCCACGAGACTTTCCTTTCAATCCCCCAGTCGAGAGTCTTTGTTATACTTCACAACTTTCAACACCACTTCCGGTGCGCTACATGAACCGGGATCAAGGCTCATTGTCAGACAAGTAGGGTAAGTGTCATCATCAGGTACGGACTTGCTCTTCGAATGCACAACCCACCAGAATGCGCTGACGTCCGGCTTGCAGGAAGAGGAGACCTCAATTCCCAATATGCGAATATCGGGCCTGCACGCTGTATACCTTGCAGTCTTTGCCCTCCTAGGGACAGACTGCGGCGCACATGCTGCTTCCCCGGCCTCGCAACATGCAAGTCCGGACTCATGCGCAGTGCGTCTTCTTCACAATCATTGCTTTAACACCGTTCGTCCTAATAATGTCTTCCAGCTGGAACCGCTATCCAAAGTCTCCGACGCATGCGCATCGTACGCCGAATTGAACATATTAAACGACAAGCTACATCCATACGTCCGAAACCTCGCGAACAATACCGACTTCTTTTCATACTATCGACTCAATTTATACAACAAAAAGTGTCCCTTTTGGAACGATGAGAATGGACTGTGTGGCAACAGAGCGTGTGCGGTGGACACACTGGACAACGAGGAGGACATACCGATGATCTGGCGTGCAGAAGAGTTGAGCAAGCTGGAAGGTCCGAAGGCGCATCACCCTGGGAGGAAGCAGCAGCAGGAACGAAAACGGCCATTGTTGGGAGAGCTGGGAGACGATGTCGGGGAGAGCTGCGTTGTGGAGTACGACGATGAATGTGATGAGCGGGACTATTGTGTGCCCGAGGACGAGAGCGCCAGCGGCAAGGGAGACTACGTCAGTCTGGCAGACAATCTCGAGCGCTTCACTGGATACTCCGGCGAAGGAGCGCACCAAGTTTGGGAAGCCATCTACCGAGAGAATTGCTTTTCGAAGCCCCATGCGGCGAAGAAAGGTGCTGCAGTACCAGGACTGTCGGCTCCGCTTCCTGGATTCTCAATCGATCAAGCTCAGGCGGCGCTAGAGTTCAAGCACGTTGTGAGAGAGCGCGACCGCCAACAGGCATTTCAATCGGGCACTCAACTGGACGCTCTGGACTTTGAGGATGAGTGCTTGGAGAAACGTGTCTTCTACCGAGTCATCTCGGGCATGCACGCTTCCATCTCCGTGCACTTGTGCTACGATTATCTCAATCAGACGACCGGAGAGTGGGGACCGAATCTGGAATGCTACAAGGAACGACTTTACGGTCATCCAGAGCGGATCTCGAACCTCTACTTCAACTACGCCTTGGTCCTCCGTGCTGTAGGAAAGCTACGGAATTATGTGCAAGACTACACGTTCTGCACGGGCGATCCCGTCCAGGACACGAAGACGAAAAAGATGATCACAGTGCTGGCAGACGCAATCCCAGCTGGCGATCAGATCTTCGATGAGAGCGTCATGTTCCGAGACCAGACCGCCGACGGCATCAGTCTCAAGGAGGATTTCCGCAACCGATTCCGCAACGTGAGTAGGATCATGGACTGTGTGGGTTGCGACAAATGTCGTCTTTGGGGCAAGGTGCAGACTGCCGGATTCGGCACCGCACTCAAAGTGCTGTTCGAGTTTGGAAACGGTCATGAAGGTCAAGAGAAGCCACTCCTGCGTCGCACGGAACTGGTGGCACTCGTCAACACTCTCGATAAGATCAGCTCTGCATTGAAGGCGCTTGAACATTTCAAAATTATGATGCAAGGCGAGCTTGACGGCAAGTCTGCGGCAGAGATCGAAAAGGCGTCGGAGGGCTCGAGACCGAAGACGACGGCTCCGAACTTTGACGACCTGGATGAATTAGACGACTTTGACGACTTTGAGCAAAAGTACACGAAGACGGACAAACGAGAACAGACGTTCAAGGAGGCCTTTTGGGAAGAATTCGATATTGTCTGGAAAGCCTACAAGTTTGTACTCTGGAGCTGGGCGGAGCTACCGATCAAGATCCCTTCCATCATCCTGCATGAGTTCTACCGACTCACGGACTTCTGGCTGGGTAGACCGATACGGCCGCGAGGTTGGGCGATGCGCTTTCCCACGCGAGAAGAGCTTTGATTGCAGGGTGCCTCTATTTGAGACGGAGACGGCAATATTCAGCATGGGCCAGGAGTTTGGACTTTGTATAAATTTTATCTGCATATAGCGCGTGGTGCATGCACATGGGCGGTGTCTTTGAGGGAAAGCGGTCCGGAGTTTCATGGGGAAGACCATCTGTTTGCCTTTGATCATGGAGGACGCAGGGTCAAGCGGCTATTATGGAGTTCGTCTCATCTATCCATCTACAGTGTGGTCTTGACTCCAACACAAACGGCCTCGGTGGAATCGAAGCGTCGATGAAGACTACGGACAAATAGAGACCAACATACGGTAGAGCTCCACGCCGTCTTCGAAGATACTTCTGTCAAATAACACCTCCAAAGTACTTCTCAGCATGATCTGACATCCGGACTCAAGTTTCACTCATCCGAAGGTTCGAGCTAGCTGACTAGGTGAATCTTCTTCCGAGCACTCTTCCTCAAATGCAAATAAATACAAGATGCTATTGTCTGTATCTACGCTGCTCAAGAACTGACTGCCTCCTGACTCCTGCGTACTGAGATTGGTGAACCGTGAACAAAGGGTGTCAGACGGGATCGAGAGGAAATGCGTATACCTTGCCGCAAGAAAGAGGTCCGATTGGTGCGCATTGATGTGAAACCGCCCCTCGCGCCTTTTGCCGGAGCCACGAGTCTTTTCCAGAGTCACCCACATGGGTGCATCATGCGGGACATCGATCCGTCCAACGGCAGGGCTTGTTTTCAACGTCGCCGAGGCCAGCCCAGCGTCCAGGCGGTTTGAGTTTGAACTTTCCGGGCAAACATGGCGGCGATTGGTGCGGAGGACTTCTGGCCTGCGGACGGACTAACGCATTTTTCAACAAGCAAAGCGGCTTGACAACGTGAGCCGTGGTTCTTCGATCCCCAGCGGTTGATCTTCGTCCTTGCCGGCGGGTCCTTGCTTGGTGTGATGGACTTCAACTGCACTCCCCCATCCCAAGCGCCCTGCACTTCGTTCTCTTCGCCTCGTTCCTCAGTCTCTTCTGACCACCTGCACAACGACCCGCTTCTACAGCAAGAAACACTCCTTGTCCCTTCGTTTTACCGCCCACCATCGTCACTCTCTTTTCCACAGGTACTCCCACACCTCGCGCCCGTGGCGTGTGATTCACTCTCTTCCATACAGCGCTAGACCTGCGCACGCGCCTCGATCAGCAGACAAACGAACAAACCGCATACTACTACCATCTCTTCCTTCAGTGAGACACTGCACACGCTCTAGACAGCTGGTGTTTGCACGAACCTGTCGCTGGCAGACAGTCACCACACGACCGTTGTGGTTCCATTCTTGCCCATCGAACTACATCGACTTGCTTCCTTTCGAAACATCCAGCTCTTCAGCATTCACCATGTCGCTCCTACGATCCTTTACGACCAGGCTGAACAAGACGGAAACCACCGTGAATGATGCTCCTCTCGGCCGCGCTGCCAGCCAGCGCAACGGCAAGCCCATCTATCGTTCGCAGATCTCCTCGCCTCTCTCACTCGTCTCGACAACGAACATGCTGTCGTACAACGCACCCAACATCGACGGCACTTCGCCCATCGGTCACCGCGAGGTCTCCTCATCAAACACAACGTCCTCGGCCGCCTCTAGCGATGGTGAGCATAGCGACGCCAGTACGATGGACATTCACACCGATACGGACGCCTCATCGATCGACGAGTGCAACAGCCCAGGACCAGAGCCGAACCACCTGAGCTGCTACTTCAAGCCGGCCGTCGACACACGTTCGTCCCAGGCTTCCAGTAAAACATCTTTCGACGCGCCGACCATTCCGCAACGAGTTCCATCGCACTCCAAAAAGGCACACGAGAGCATTCACCGCAAACGGTCCGTCCAGCGCATGATGTCTCCACCTTCGAGCATCGTCCGGATGTCGACCGAAATGTTCTCTCCAGTGAGTACGATCGAGGAAACGAACGAGCACAACCCGTTCAGCAACGAACTTGCTCAGTTGGATGAAGCGGTCGAGGACCTGAGTACAGCTGTGCAGGATGTTGAGACACAAGAGGATATCGCATGTATGACCTCGCTGGATCTTGCGCAGTTTTGCGCGTCCGAGTATCTCGCTGAGATCCACGGACTCAAGTCTTCACCGGCGATGGCCAGCGAGCAACCCATCTGGATCTGAACTCGTCACCACACTTGAGCAATCGAACCGATTCGATCCGGACATCGAAGCGGTTGCAGATACGATGCACGCACAATTCCGCGAACCGACGCGAAGAATGCACCACCGAGCTCAAACATCCGACAACAAGGGAATCGCAGACTCACTGACTCGCGATTGTCAACTTCTACTTCACCCACCTTCTCTCTTGCCGACCAAGAGTTGGCTCTTCTTTCTGTCACTGGCAGGACCTTCTTTACCATTTTTTGATGCTACTACGATCCTTACGACCACTGGGCCCTGCCGTCCATTCCTTTTGTTTTTATTTGATCAAGAGGGTTTTACGAACGAACGAACGACCTGGGGACATCGACGATTTTGTAGGAAAAGGAGAACAGGTGTCACTCGCATGGCGTTCATTGATGCCTACTTACCATGGCATGCTTTTGGTTTCCCACCGGGGCTGGAGCAATGGAAGGGGCGCATTTTCGTAGACTTGTCTTTTAGAGAATTGTACATGTCACATTCGCTTAACTCGTGGACAAATTGTCCGTGTCTTCTCGCAGTGCTGTGAGTTGTTGTGCAAAAGCGTCCCTTCATGTGAAATCGTCCATGTTAACAGCAATACATATATACAACGATCGACGTGCCGCCGCGGTACCGATTACGCATGGTAAGTGCGTGCATCGAAGGAACGGTCAATAAGCCCACGTGAGCTGCTGCTTGGGATAAAGTTTGAATCGGTAAACACAACCCGTGAACGCGAGATTCACAATCAGGTCCACTTCCAACAACAATTGCGGACCACTCCTCTCTACGCCAACTACGTATTGCCTTGTAACTGATCATCGCAGGCAACAGCGCAAAGTCATACTTCATTCACTCCTCGTCGATCCTAAGGGAGCTAGACGTGGTGCCTTGCATTAGTTCGGCTTTCTTCTTTCTTCCCTTGATCATCAACCCCTCCATCTTCCTAACATCGCCGCGGAACTGCCTCGCTGCTTCGAACACCTTCCGCCATCGCCGACGATAGTCACAACGCTGCGGACGAGAACGACAAAGTCTGCGCACGACCTCCTCCATTGACAATTTCGCGCGCGATCAAAACATCACCACGACACATCCACAACCATGACGGTCGACATTGACTACACCCGCCGGAACAAGAAGCCGCGTCTCCTCTCCGATGCCGAGCGAGTGAAGCTGGACGAGTTCATCGATGCGATACATTACTCTTCAAGGTATGTCGACCGCGACCGCGCGTTTCTCAAGATGCAAGAACAAGGCAGCAGACCTGCGCAGTCAAGAGACAATAGCATAAACAAACATTCATGGAACATTTGACTGACGAGCATTCAAATCGCAGATACAACGACGACCAATACGAATACCGCCACGTGCAGCTCCCGAAGCAGATGCTGAAGGCCATTCCCAAGGACTACTTTGACGGAGGTCGCGGAACACTGAAGTTGCTGTGGGAGGACGAGTGGAGAGGTTTGGGCATCACACAGGTACGTCTACAGGCGTGGACCTCGCGCTCGCGCTGAGATGTAGAGAGCGGGTTGGAAGGATTTGCTGACAGGACAACAGAGTTTGGGATGGGAACACTACGAGGTTCATGAGCCGGAGCCGCATATTCTGCTGTTCAAGTAAGTCTCGCCAAGGATAACTTTGCGATGTGACGAACGCGCGTACTGACTGATATACTCCCTTCAGGCGACCAATGAATTTCCAGGCAGGTCAATAGTGGCCGTCCCCTTTACCAACACCCGGCATACCCCGATCAACGACCCTCTAGAACTTCTCACGACCGAAAATGAACGCGACTGAACGCTTCAACGACAAATGCTTTCGCGTTGTCTCTTCCTGCACAAGCGTCCTCTCTGACCCCAGCACAGCCGGAAGGCTTTGACGAAACGCATACATGTGCAATGAGTGCACAGGCGCAAAATCTTTGGAAATGCACAAAACATTGGCTTGACGCGTAAGGCGCGCATGGAGAGAGAGCCAGCGGACATTGGGCACAATTATGGTGCACGCGTTTAGGAACGAGGGGAGGCGGACAAACGAGCGGACGCGTAGGCGGACGAGTGACCTGCTGCGCGAATATGAAGAGTCTGCCCATCTGCTTCAGGCTTGCGCAAAGCTCATGCATTATGGACGGCGCGAATTTTTGTGAGGCGTTGAACTCTTGCGACTGGAAACTTTTCTTGCATTTCTGGGTCGTCAAGCGTTTTCTCTGGGACGATTTTCGCGTCGAGAATTTTGGGGCTCTCTTCTCTCTTCGGCGTTGTGTGCATAACAAGTTAGTCGGGCGAAAATTGTCAAATGCTTCGGATCGAGAACACATTCCGCATTCCAACCGTCGTGATATCTGTATAGACCAGCAACTTTATACTCCCTCGTTGCTCCTGTACTAATCCACCTGCGTGGTGATGTCCGAGGGCCAACACAGGCTGATGACAGATGATTTACTCGTAGGTGGATTTGGTCCGCTCGACCTCTACTTCTCTCCCCTGCTCTTCCGACTCTCCTCCGTCCGCTCGCTGGTGCGGGTTCGGAGCTGCCGTCACGTCCAATTGCCATCATGTCAGTCTCTCATCGCTCGTCTCATCTCTCCGTTCAC
Organism: Zymoseptoria pseudotritici STIR04_4.3.1; assembly: GCA_000223685.2. Lineage (NCBI taxonomy): Eukaryota > Fungi > Ascomycota > Dothideomycetes > Mycosphaerellales > Mycosphaerellaceae > Zymoseptoria > Zymoseptoria pseudotritici. The sequence continues at coordinate 189,896 of AFIR01000367.1, forward strand.
TTCGTGCCTTTGCCTGCCGCTTCGGAAATCGTCTTCTGCGCTTCTTCCTCCGCCTTCAATTCGCGGACTTTGGCGAGGACGACCTGTTTGCAAACGTCAGTCAACCATATCACCAATCGTGATGTCAAGCAAAACTCACCTCTCGAAAAATCGCACTCTTCGCCAACTTGCTAAGACTCCGCTTCTTACTCGGATCCGTCTCCTCCTGCGGCGTTCCCGTCGCCTCCGCCGACGCACCATGACTATGCCTCGACGCATCATCCGCAGCACGCAACGAGTCGGCAGGAATGTCCGCGTCCTGAGCGGCATCCTCCTCATCGTCCTCCTGCATCTTCAAATTCTCAATGCGGTTGGCCAACTTGACCAATTCGACGCCGCGCTTCAGACGCGCGCGCGCAATGTACGCCTTGATCTCGGGCAGCAAGTTGTGGTCCGTGGCGCCCTTGCCGGCGATCCAGGGGTCCTGTAAAGCCTGCGAGGAGGTCGCGCGGCCGTGTGGGTCGGCTTTGAGGAGCGAGAGGATGAAGGCTTTGGCTTCTTTTGAGACGTCTTTCCAGTAGCGTTCGTGGAACACAACGCGGCCGTTGCGAGTTTCGTCGATCAGGTCCGTGAGCGACTCGGAGCGGAAGGGGGAGTAGCCGCATAGGAGGGTGTAGGTGATGACGCCGAGAGACCACATGTCGACAGGCTTACTATGGCCCTTTTTGAGCATGACTTCGGGCGCGGCGTAGCCGAATGAGCCGGCCATGGTTTTGAGTACGCCTTCAGGAGAGTCGAGGTGCTTGGCAATGCCAAAGTCGGCGAGCACGAGGTCGGAGTTGGCTTCGCGGGTGAGGTAGAGGAGATTCTCGGGTTTGAGGTCGCGGTGGACGACGTCTTTGGAGTGGAGGTAGTCGACGGCTTCGAGGACTTGACGGATGGTCTGCGAGGCGTTCTTCTCGGTGAACTTGCCCATCTCGCAGATACGGTCGAACAGCTCACCGCCCGTGGCCAGCTGGGTGATGATGTAGTATTTATCCCGAGACTCAAACCAGTCGACGAACTTGACAATGTGTGGGTGTTTGAGTGTTTGCAACATTTCCAGCTCATCGTAGACCATCTGATCGTTGCCCTTGACGTTCTTCTTGAGGATAATCTTCACTGCGACCTTGCCCGAGGGCCCGTCGGCCTCCTTGACGATACCATAGGTGCCGGCGCCGAGGGTGCGTCCCATGCGGTACTTGCTCTTGCGATCATAACTGTCGGGTTGGCCGTGGAGCTTGTTCAGCATTCCTTGCACTGGAGTGGGAAGAAGAAGAGTCAGCGTTTTTGTTCGCTTGCGGAGGTGTAATGGTGGCATGATGTTGAGCAAGGAGGAGTAGCAGTACTGCTCGGACGTGGTGAACCACGGCCATGGTGAGCCATGGTCCCTCAGTAGGTTGGTAGAGATGTTCGAGGGAGCTGAAACGCGGATGACGCGGTATAGGTGGGATACAAGGTGTGAGAATGCCTTGTTTAGGATGTGCGGTCGGACAGGAGACAGGGTGCGGGAGATGCGAAGAGAAGACTTTGTGATATGTGAAAGATGGTGCTTCGAATGAGATTGTCCGGTAGGCAAGACTCACAGGCCATGTTGGCAAAGGCAGGCGGCCTGTTAAGGCCGCCTTCCAATTGTTGGTTTGAAGCTGGATAGCGCGGACTCGGTCAAGTCGCCGGCGAGATTGATATGGGCTCAATGGGCAGGGTCGCTGGAGGCAGGAGTGATACCCAGCAGATCCGTCGTCGATGTCGTATTCTTTGTTGTTGTCGGAGTAATAAGGAGAAGAAACCACACGAGATGACAATCGTGGTGGAAGTGGGCACATTGGGCTAGAACTCAAGCTGAAAGCAGGCGGGGGACAGGCGAGGCTGAGCTCGTCGATCATGCCGTAGGCCAATCCTCCTGGTACGAATACATAGCAACACGAATGCCATTTGTGGTGGCTGTGCTTTGGGAGAGTCTTCCGTCTCCCGATTACATCTGACATGTGATCAACGAAGCGTATGTCCATCTTCGGCCCTCTCATTATTCACGTTCGTGTTTCATACTGTACACTGCTCGAGATTGATTCAACAACCACCCCGCGCCTGAGACCCTTGAATGCCATCCCGCCGTTGTGGTCCATGCCCTGCCGATCCAACCAGGGCAGCCTGTGACTTCTTTGTGACATCTTCCCTACAACCCAGCCTTAGTACCTTATTGTCACAAGCTCCACAGGATTAGTACCAGCTCCCCTCTCTTGACCTCCACCACGATCCATCAACTACACCGCACCTTCACTCACACCGCCGTTATGGCGGGCATGTCCAGCAAACGTCTCCAAAAAGAGCTCACCAAACTCCACCAAGGCAGCCTACCCACAGGCATCTCCCTCGTCTCCGCGCCCGACCTTCGCGAATGGCAAATGGACATGACTGTGCCCGACAACCCGATCTACAACCCCGACGAAAAGTTCCGCCTCCGCATCCAATTCTCCACATCCTATCCGATCGAAGCTCCCGAAGTGGTGTTCATGCAACTCGCGAATCCTGAGAGGAAGATTCCCATACATCCTCATATCTACAGCAATGGGATCATCTGTTTGGATTTGTTAGATGCGCAGGGCTGGAGTCCGGTGCACAACGTGGAGAGTATTTGTATCAGCATTCAGAGTATGCTAGCGAGCAATACCAAGAGCGAGAGTGAGTTGGCGATTGAACAGCTTTGGTTAGCTGGAGAGCAATACACTGACAGGATCCTTACAGGACCACCCGGAGATGCTGAATTCGTCAAGTCGAACCGCCAACGACCGAGAGACATCAACTTCCTCTATCACGATCCGACTGTATGATTAAAAAGAGGAATGAAGCTTGCGTCGAAGGAGCCGAGGATTCGCGAGGGTCGACATGGGAGAACAAGGCTTGGAGTTCTTTCGCGAGAATTTGAGGTTAAGAGCATGTTCACGAGACCGATGTTGCATTTTTGGCAAGGCGTTCATTTCAAGTGGGGTTTGGGCACAAGGACATGGGAATGGCGTTTCTCAAATGGCAGGCCATGGATTTCGAGAATATTATCTGGGTATCGCTCTAGGAAAATCGAGGTCAGACACTATCCTCGACTCTGAGTCAGGCCTATAGCATCTTTTCAAGTCTTCAAAGTCAGCCCATAGACAAACCGTGAAGCTCTCCCAAAGCTCTCCAAAGCACCACGCAGATCAGCTCCGGATCGACAGGACATGTGGAGCCTCGGCTGCGGGGATCACACGTCGAAAGTCACGACTCTCGCGTTGAACGACGACATTATTGAGTCCGCCTCTTGAACAATGGCGATGACATGGCTGCTCTCACGCCCGCGTCGAAGGCAAGTGGAAGCAAACCAGCACTCCATAGTGACTGCATGAGCATATCGCTGACCTCCTCCGCAGAAGGCGATAGCCAACCTCCGCGCCTTTGCCGGTCCTCCGACCAACTACTTCCGATGTCCTCTCACGCGAAGAGCGGCGGTATTGATATTGCTGTTCGCGGATAAGAGAGGGGATCTGAGAGTCATCTTGACCATACGCAGTGCTACATTGAAGAGCTGTAGGTCTATTCCGGTCCAGCTTTCATCGAGCTTCACCACAGCCAATACTCTAACGACCGCAAACCTCCATCTCTACGAGCTAACACGCCCTCAAAGATGCCGGCCAAGCAGCTCTCCCCGGCGGAAAAGCAGACACACTCTCCGAAACGCCCTTCACCACCGCCCGTCGCGAAGCCTTCGAAGAGATCGGCCTTCCTATGAGCGACCATGCTCTCCCACCTGGCTACACAGTCGAGCACCTGACCGAACTTCCCTGCAACCTAGCCATGACCGAGCTAGGCGTGCGGCCCTGCGTGGCATATCTCAAGACTCCGCCGCCGAGTGATCGTAACAAGGAACCGGATGCGGCGAGGGATATCCTGCCAAAGTTGGATGCGAGAGAGGTGGCGGCGGTATTCACAGCGCCGTTTGAGAATTTCTTGTGGGAGAAGGATATGGATGAGAAAGTGAGGGAGAAGGTGCCAGGGGAGTGGTATAAAGGATCATGGCATTCGTGGCATGAGACGGCTTGGAGGGTGTGTTCTTCTGTCCGATCCGGATACACTTCATTCAAGAGCACAACGACTAACAAATCCCCCAAACAGATGCACCAATTCTTCGTCCCCGTCACCCCCTCCACCGTCTTCCTCGCCTCCACCAAACGACCAACCTCCTACACCGACCCACGCCCACCCACCTCCACCTCCAACCCCACACCCAAGACGCCCACAACCACAACCACCACCACCAAACCTCCTCCCGCTCCAAACTCCTCCCTCCAACCCCCTCTCCCGAAATCCTTCTACACCAACACCACCAACGCCCTGCAACAACCCCGCTACCGCGTCTTCGGCATGACGGCCCGCATCCTCGTCGACGCCGCGCGCGTGGCGTACGGTCGCGAACCGGAGTACGAGCACAATTCACACTTTGGGGATGAAGAGATTATGGCGAAATTGATGGGCATTGGAAGGTTGGCGGAGAAGAAAGTCGAGGGTGAGGTTTTGACGAGGGAGGTGATGAGGGAGGCGGCGAGGAGTAAGATTTGATTGATGAGAGGGAGGGGAAATGGCGGAGAGGGTTATGATGATATTGATGAAACTCTGGGGATCTTTGAAAGTGCTGTTTGTGTACAAAGCGATGGTGTGTATAGATCTGATGAGATTGAGAATTGCGTTGCGGAGACCCAGCCAGCCAAGCGAGTATGGTAAGAATAGCAGACGCAAAACTGAAAGAAGCACCATCCGCCATTCCACCATCCTAGCTAGTAGTAGCAATGCGATACTCTCCAATCAATAATATCAATGCCTCTCCGGAAGTGCTGTTTCCCAAATCTTGAACATGCTGCCACCCTCCTAAACACCATTATCCGTCTCTCTCACACTCGCTCCACCACCTCCTCCAGCCTCGTTCTTCAACTCCTCCACAACCTCCCGCCTCACTCTCGCCGCCTCCTCATCCCATCTCTTTCCTCCTTCCTCCCACTCCCTTCTCGCCGCGTCTGCAATCTCCTGCGCCTCCCGACTCGCCTGCACAAACGGCTCCTTCTCTTCCTCACCCGCAGCTTTCCACCATTTCCCAATCGTCTGGCGAATCATGTCCCTGCCCGAGTTGGCCAGTTCCGCCGCACAGTAAGCTTTGCACTCCTCCCACTTGGACTTCGTGAAAAGCAGGAAAGGGTTGACGCCTGGTCGAGCGGGTTTGAGAGGGCGGTCGCCGAGTCGAGCGTGGATGGTCGCGAGGATGAGGGTTTCGTTGGCGGAGGTGGAGGTGTTTGTGCTGAGGTTTGAGGCCGCCACGGTGCGGGAAGAGTTCAGGTTATACCAGAAGGACGGGTCTGAAGGGCAGACTGATTTCTGGGGAGGGCCTTTGACGAGTGGCTGCAGGGGTTGAAGGGGTGGTTCGAGGCCGGGTTCGAGTTTGATGTAGGGCTGGGCAGGTGCTGTTGATGAGGATGACTGTTCTGGGTGTGAGGTGGCTGCCGGGTAGTACTCTGATGTCTGCTCTTGCTTGATCGGAGCTGCAGCGACCAGCGGGTTCGGAATACTAATCAGACCCGCCATGTCGTCCATGACTTCCGATGCCACTCGTAAGCCAGATAGGAATGCACCGTGTACAGTGGCAGGATGAGTGCCGCACGTGGCTTCTCCGGCAAAGTGTAGGTTGCCCACCGACCTGGCCATGAGGTCGTAGTCGCCTGGTCGCGTTTCTGGCGCGACGTACGAGTATGTGCCTCTTGAGAACGGGTCTCGTTTCCATCTCGTGACAATCACCTCGCGCGGTGCAGGGACTTCGGTGGACGTAAAGACGCTGCGAAGTCTCTCCGTAACTTCACTCAGGAGTGTGGTGGTATCGGTTTGCTCGGCGTCGAACGCAGCGTTGCCGGCCATGAGTGCGACGAGCATTGGCCGTCCGCTTATCTTGGTGGCATTCCATATCAGATAAAATCTGCCTCTCTTTCTTTGGTAGTCGGTGGGATTGAGACTGCCTTTGCGTTCGGCTTCGTTCAGCAGGCCGAACATGTCGCGTTCGTCGTCCCAGAAAGGTGCGTCGTACAGGAGAACGACCTGTCCGAATATGTCAGTTTGGGCAGCAGACTCTGCTTCAACGGACTTACCTTGTTCAGCAGACCGAAGCCCATCCTGTTGATGGCGCCTCGCTTCCAATCCGGCAAAGGCGGGTCAAAATCAATCATGCTGGTCTTCAATACGCCGAGAGGTGCCGTGATCACAACCTCATCTGCCTCGATGACCTCTCCGTCCGTGCAGACGATCCTGGTAGTGAGTGGGCTGCCAGTATCGTCGCCATTGTCGTAGTGAATGCTGTCGATGACACGACCGAAACGCACATCGAGCTTGGTCGGAAGGTTCATCAGCCCACGAGGAAGCTGTGTATAGCCGCCGACAATCTCGGAATGGGCCCCTTCGAATTCGTTTCCAGTGTCCTGATCGTGCCCGCTCAAGCTCAAGGATGTGACAGGTGCAGCGTTTGCATACTCCAGATTGGCATGGTGCCAGTTGAGGAGTCTCATGTCGGTCGGGGTGAGATCGATCAAGTCCTGATATTGGACGATGGCCTCGTCCATCACATGACCAAGCGTTGGATGCGTCCGCGATGCAGCGGCCTTGTGCAACGACACGCTTTGGTTCTTCGCCACGCCATCTCTGACTTCCCAACCCATGTCTTTGGCCGCTCGGGAAGCGCTATGCATGGCACTGCCGCCCTCGATGACCTGACTCCTCCCTGTAAGCTTCTCAGTCCCAGGAGGAGCGTTGCGACGTCTTCCTATTCTCGTAGATGGCTTATGGGATTTGATGTGAGCATCAGGAAGCGGCTCGAGTGTGAAAGCTGCGAATCCATCCGGTGGAGGGTCTCGACACCGATTGATGAGGTCTTCGTCGCCGCGCAATGTATCCTGCTTTTGTGCCTCCGCTCGGTATGCTCCCGCTCGATCTGAGATATCGGTGTATAGCTCTGTATTAAGCATGTCTCTTTCCTCTTCAATCGGCTTGCCGTCGGTATCGTAAATCGTCAATGCGTCTCTCATGAGGTGGTATCGCAGGCCCAACTGCCCTCTTATGACTGTGTCCAGCGGGTTACCATGCTCGAACCCTGTCACGATCATCGCACCCATCTCTGCCGTATTGCGCAAACCATCCGGCAGACTGCCGTCGATCTGACTTCGGAGTGGCTTTGAGTATACCCGTCCACCTATTCTGTTACGACCCTCCAGAACAATAACACGTGGAGGCCGTTCATTCATCTCCACCCACTTGGCTGCTTCTTGCGTGAAGAGACTCTCCAGCTGGCGTGCTGTTGTAAGGCCGGAAACGCCTGCTCCGACTACCACCACCGTTCTCTGCCGCATGTCTTTGCTCATCTTTTTCGGTAGAGAGGGATCCTTCGGGACTTCGACGCAGCCGAAGTTGATGTAGCCATTGCGGATCAGCCAGCGATAGGCCACTTCGGCGATTCCAAAGAAACGACTCTCCTTTGCGCACCCAGCGGCTTCTTCTCGTGTAACGCTGCAAAGCGGATTTTGTGTCCATAATCTGAGGATCGCGTTTCGTACATTGAGATAGACGGTGACTTCCTTTGACATCAGCAAATCGGCCAATAATTTATGCTCGCTCGGATGTAGAGAGTATGGGTCCAGTCGGGAGGATGTCGCCGCTTCGATGCATTGGCTGGCAAATACATCTGCAGGAAGTCGTGATGGAATCGAAGCTCGCGGACGTACGACAACCTCAGGCTTCACGACCATGACCGATCTGGCTTCCTTCGGAGGAGCCTTGACTTTCGCAATGGGCAGTCCATTTTCATCGAGTGGCTTTGGTTTCGGCGGTCTGCCACGTTTCTTTGGTACTTTGCCTGACGTCGCTGAGTTCAGCGGTGATGGAGTGTGTGTAGCAGAGGATTCATTCCCAATTATTGGTGTCGCCTGAAAGGACTTTTGCGTAGCAAATTTGAGTTGACCGTCAATAGTTCGCTTTCGAGAAGGGGAGGCAACGGTGATGTTGTTGGAAAGTGCGTCGTCGGCGGCAACAGAAGATGACATTGAGGATATCCCGGTGCTTGTCGCAGATTCCATCGAGTGATATCGCTGCCATTTGCCATTGCTATCAAGTTGCCACTTTTCTGGCTGTGTCGAAACGGTCGAATTCTTATCGAAGATCTCGGTTCCGCTGGACGATAGACCGGAGTCGTCTTCATCCACTGCTGGCGGACGGGCGATATTGGTATTTCTGGGCAGCACGCCGGCAGCGAGGTCGGAATCCGAGGCGATATAACCAGAATCCACCATTATTGTAGCCATGCCACCGACTGTATCGTTCAAGAGGACACTGTATAGTATTGTTGTGTTGGTATCGCCACCATGGTCGTGTTCAATGCCGATATATGGGGTTCGAGAATCCGGATCATCGCATGGTGGTCGAGTCCACGCCGAGCGTGTGCGGAGAGCGTGCGAGTGGACGGATGAAGGCCTGAAAGAGTGGTCGCACCGATCGACTGACAAGGACCGTGTATTGCGTGTGTACGAGGAGTGAATGCAGCAGTGGAGTGTCAAAGCATGTGCTGTTGGCGATGCAAGTTCCACATGTGATGTGCTTGATTCAGATCGAGTTGCCTCCTCTTTGGTCCTGCTCCTTCCTGCTCCATGCCGAAAATCCCCACTTTTAAATCCTCACCTCGACTTCACCTCGACTTCACTCACTCTCACACTCTCCGATACCATCATTGAAGTGCCGGGAGAACCCCAAAAATAATACCAAACATCTGCCATGATGTATGACAAGAGCCGATGAAGATTTTTGGAGCCCAAAACTCGATCCGATGCCCGGCGCTGGTCTTCCATGGCTGAAGATATGGCAAATTCCCTGGTCCGATATTGAACATGAATGAGGCAAAGCAAGTCGCCAGCAAGATCCGGTGACATAGGAGCAGTGAAAGATCCGGAAATCCATAGGTGATGTGGGCGAGTCCTCGCCTGGGCGACATTGGATATCCTGCTGCTTGGCTCGAAACGTCGCACGCATACGGTGGAGGGACCAGTGCGTTGCAATTGAGGAACACAAAAAGTACGCCGCCATCGAACATAGATCTGCTGAGTTCAGTCATAGTTGTCAGCCATGCGCAAGCTGCCCGTTTGGTCACCAACGACCGCTGCCGCACCCGACCCGATTCGCCCTGCGACCGAAAACAGCGCTCGCCGCGTTTGGTCGACCAAGTCCCTCGAGATCCGACGTCGAGTTCTCTATACGGCTGTGAGATGGTGGAGAGAATATGTCTGAATCAATCAGCGTAGCGCGCGGTCGAAATCCTGCCGTTCATGTGCGCTGAATGAATTTGTGCGTGGGTGCTATACAAGAGGGACAATCTCTACCAAAGAACGCGCAGGTCTCCCACCAAAACGCCGGGTACACCTCGGGAAACCATTTGCATGTTAATAAGGGACAAAATTTCTGCTGCCTTCAAGAATTCGTTGGAAAGCGGGAATCTCTGGATAGTCACCCCCGTTAACGCGGCTGGTGCATAAATCTGGCCCCTTGGCACTCATCTCTCTTAACTCAACTACTACCTGGTTCGAGCGGTCATCTCAGTATTGCACTGGCATGTTAATCATCCCCCGTTACGTCAGGAGTTGGGCGCCAGAATGAGACCGCTCGATCATGCTTCCTCGAATATCGATAGATGCAAACCAGCCCCGGGTGCCTCAGATGTTAAATGGTTTCTCTCTCTGCCTTCGGGTAGGGATAGTTTTGCACTTTTACCTGCTTTGACACCTCCCGCTCTGCGGTGTCGCAGCTGGCCTGCTTCGGAAGCGCAATTTATTGCCAACGAAAGAAACATGGTGGCGCTCAATCTTTTTGCAACCTCAAGAGTACTTTAAAATGCAGGAACATCTGTCACCTCCAGTTCAACGTCATCGACTATTTTCACATCACCGTTGTTGATGCGTGCCTGTCTGCGTACCTGGTGACACATTTGATTTGAGTGCTGTCAAGGTAAGCTGCTAGCCTACATGTCTTCCACACTGGGAGTCCTGCCCACGACGCCGCCGTGGTAAAATGTGCTACATTGTCCATCCTACAAGCGTACACCGCCGGCGCCATCAGCTAGGTACGTCGAGCAACGTCGAGGGCCACTGTTGAAATATTGGAATAGAGTAGCATTGCACAATTGATCATCTTGCCACATGGGCACTTCATTGACGTTCATACATTCAAGATATTACATATCGTCTACGCTGTCTCCTGCCGGCTGAGCTCCCAAGCCAAGCCCCGAGCGACCCCTGCTCGACATTGAGAACCCAAGTCCAGGTTGACCAGCCGCGCTCTCCTCAGGATACTCATCGCTACTTGCATCGCCAGCGTTTTCCGCGGTCCCGCTGTCAACGCTCATTTGCGCATCGCCATCGTTGTCGCCGCTCTGTGCCTGAAGTACTGGAGTTGCTTCTAGCTCAAGGTTCGGCGTGCCAATTGGCTTCACGCCATTTATGCCTCTCTCCTTTCGGAGCTCTTCGAACTTGTCGGCCGTATCCTTCAGCGCACGCTGTATTCTGACCTCTTCCTCCGCCAATCGAAGCTTTTCCCGTTGCAAGGCCTCCATTTCCTTCAGTTTCTGCATTCGTGAAGTCTGCATGTCTGCCAATCTCTTCCGCAGCTTCTCAATGGCGCCATCGAGCGTAGGAATCGGCGTTATGATAGGAGGTGGTTCGGGCCTGGCATTTTTGTCCGCATCCAAAGACGCTGCTTGCCCATATGTACCATGCCGAGTCTGTGCCGCCTCGTAGGCTTCATTCCGTTCTCGGTCACTGTCGTCTGATTCCGAATCTGAAGCTCCCTCTGCTTCTGCGATCTGCGCAGCCATTTCCTGCTTCTTCCTCCGCGCCGCCTCCAGCTCTGCTTTGCGCCCAAGTGCTATCCTGCCGTCTTCTGTGAAATCGTCAAAGTCCTCCATGATGTCCTCATCGTCTCGTACAAGCCTGCTCTCCGACTGTCCGTACTTGTCCTTCGGCTTTAATACCAGCCGGCCAGCCTCATCGCGCATCACATTCTCGTCAAGATCCTCATCGTCGAGAATGGGATCATCTGGTTCCAATGAGATGTATTCTTCTGCCGCCTGCTCTTTTGCCATTCGAGCTCGCCGAGCTTTCTTCTCTGCGATCTCGCCGGCTGAGGGAATGGCAGAGACTTGTGCAGATTGCTCATATCGTGCTAGTGAAGATCCAAACTTCGAAGAAAGGTCCAGATCGCGAGTGCCCGTCGCTACATCTTCCAACTCGCTGTTTGCTGCCGAGCTGAACTCCTGTGGTGTCGACGGCGTGCTTTCCTTCAGCGCCTGCAGATTTGCTGCGCTGTAGCTCGGCCGCTCCTCGTCGTCCTCTTCCGCCTGCCTCACTGGTAGTTGTGACACTAGTAGAGAACTTCGCTTTGAGGCATTGCGCTGAATGGCTATTCGCGAAAGATTGGAGCGCTTCGGCGTCACCACCGAGGCTTCAGAGTCATCATCGTCTTCAACAGCTGAAGTCCCAATCGAGGTTCGCAGAGAGGAGGATTTCCGGGGTTTATTTGTAGGCCTTCGGAGCGCGGAGTCTGCGTTACATCTCGCTGTCAGCGGATGTTGCCAGCTAGAAGCAACTCGTCAGAGTCGTTCGAGGAGTTATGCGCGCTTGACAACATACCTTGAGTTGAAGTCACATTCGAAGTCGAGGAATCGTTTTCGTCCTCCTCATCCTGGCCGATCTTGCGTGGCACTCGCCGCGCTGCGAATGACTTCTTCATGCTGTGCAGCAGGTTATCGCAGCTCTTCGGAAGCACTGAAACGGTCCGACATCGTGGAGATTCTGACGAAGTTTGGAATGTCGGGTTCGCCGTCAAAAATGGCTGACATAAGCCGATGATCGGCGAGCTAGGTGAGGTGGACCCGAAGGTCTGACATCAAGAGGCCTTAAGTATTTCACGCCTATCACCAACCCAGTCATTTGCAACTCCCGCCATGCCACCTCGACCATTCCCTCTCCAGCTTGGAATTGGCATTGATATAATCCACAAGCCTCGTCTTCGACGCTTGGTGCTCAAGGATGTCGATGAAGCTCGCTCCCTTCGCGCCTTCATAAGACGTATGCTCACGCAGAGCGAACAACGCGAGTTCTGGGGCCGGATGCCACCAAAGGAATCGTTGCTGCATTCAGAGCATGGCATCTGCACTGCCGTAGACTATCTCGCTGGAAGGTACATGAATCCGAGGATACTGCATGCAGATGGTGAGAATGCTGATTCATGAATGTGCTGATGCTGCTTCCATAGATGGGCTGCCAAAGAGGCTGCTATCAAAGCTGTGAAGCCTCGCAATTTGAGACTGATGGAGGTCGAGATACGTCGAGCTCCTGAGCATGACGGCCGCAGAGGAGTCTACGCAGTGATTTTCGATCATATCGCAGGAACTCGCAACCAAACCAATCCTATTGACCAATCGGTTGATGACACTCGAGACCTCGACGATGTCGATGCTCACGAGACGGCTACCGTCCAACCGGCAGAAGACGAGCGTCCCGGGCAAGTGGCGCGGATAAGCATCAGTCACGACGGAGAATATGCCACTGCGTTCTGCATGGCCGCCGAGAGTCCACTTCCTGGAGACGTTGGAGGAGAAACAGCAGCTCGCATGCCTTGAGCATCCATGAAGATGTGTTTCTCTCGCTATCTAATCTAGTCCTCCCGCAAGACAGCCTGGCACAGCCTATTCCTGCAACACATCGACGCTACTTCTTGTCTTTCAGTGGTGTCGAATCAGATGTGCCTCCAAGATACCACTCAGACTAATCCTGTCTGCACGATCACACAGCCAACGGAATCTTTGCTCGGTCGGATCGTGATTGTCCATCTCTGTACCCGTGTGCAGTCTCTGGATCACCCGAGCCTTCCGCGACCATTCTCGGATGTTCAGCAGCGCCGACCATGGTAATCGCCGGAACCCATTGGCTTGAGCATGATCCAGCACGACCGCAATAGCATGACCATATGCGAGTCGCGGCAGCCTGTTGATGACACCCTCTGCCTCTGCTAGCTTAGCGAAGAGGATCATGGGCAATGTGTCGCCGATTGGCCGCTGCTGCTCGATGTATTCCCTGTGGCGATGGACATATTCCGCGGCGACCTGCGGTGCTGCGCTTCTCGAATCGTGGCCTCGCCAGAGAAAGGCCATGTGGCGCATCAGCATTCGTCGCAGATCACTCACAACTCGATCTTCGGCTGGCTGAGTGCACAGTGTGCATCCGCAGCTGAAGCCACCCTTCTCGAGATTTTCCATGCGCTCCTGCGTTGTCATCAACAGAAAATCTTCTGTGTACGAAAATGTCAACTCTTCCCCGACTGAAACATCTCGGATAGTAAGGCACTGTTGCTGCCACTGACCATTCGTGGTGATGGCGCAATTCGGAGCGCACGAGTGGTTGAATCGAGAGGCATGCCCAAAGCAGCCTTCGCGCGGCTGGCCTCGAATGTGGAACATATTGGAGTAGAATTTGGCGGACAAGCTGGCATTCGGTGCATTCCGATTCAAAGTGTTCAGAGGCAGTGCGAGGAACTGTGCTTTGGCGGGCGGGCTCAGGTTCGCAAAGATACGCCGGACGTCATCCTCGTTCACATATGGCATCGGTCGGTCTGTGACGAAGAGGGCTTGGTCGACTAAGATCCTGGTTCCGGCTTTGATGTGCTTGAGCGCAAACGCTCCATTGCCTTTGCCAGGAGATGGACGGATGGCATAGTAGCCATCGTTGCCGAAAGCTTCACCAGGCTCTAGATTCATCTTTGCTATTGTTTTCAAGGGGCTATGAGATTTCGAAGAAAGATTGGGCAGCACGAGAGGTAGATACAGAGATAGAAGAAGACAGCCCATGCTTCGATATGTAAGGCAAGCAGATTGTTCAACCTACAAAGAGAGCGACTAGCAAACTTGGGCAAAGCGCAGAACGACTGGATGTTCAGAGAACGTTCGGGCGTGGAAACGAGAGGTTGGACGAGCCCCGATGAGCGAAGCCCTCTTGACTGCGGTCTGAACGCGGAGGTGTCATATTCTCGCACACTGTGGTGTCGGATGGTTGTCCACCCAGGCGAGTTAGACCGTAGAGCAGGTAGAGATGCGGTCTCGGAGGGTGAAGTTTCCCCCCCCCGCGCTTGTATGTAAATTGACGTCCCCTAATTAATTTCGGGCCCGCTGTGAATCGTCAAACCTAGCTCGACTCCACCGCGCTTTCTATGACAATCGCCGACTTTCACTTCAACTACCTTACACACACTTTGTCAAGCCCGAGCACGAGGCGCATCGATATCAGGACGATATAACAAGCATACCGGCACCATGGGAGAAAATGTACCACCCAACTCCGCCGCGCAAACATCAGCAGCCGCCGACCAGCCCGGCCGACCTTACTACGAATCCCTCCGAAATAACCTACGCGCAACCCTCGAGAAGAAGCGACGATTAGACGAGCAACTCGCCATGGTCGAAGAACAAATTCACAAACACGAAGGCAATTACCTCGAGGAAACCGCCAACTCGGGCAACATCGTCCGCGGCTTCGACGGCTGGGTCAAAGGCGTAACGATTTCAGCAGGTGGTCGCGGCGCAGTGGACGATCGGAGAAGAGGGCGCGTGAGGGAGGAGGATCGAGTGTTTAGCCGGAGTTCAGTGGGGTGGATGCGCTTGCAAGAGGGACCTGAGTCAAATACGCCATCGCATGCGCCGACTCCGACGGGATCGACGGCGCCGCAGTTGAGTCGTGCGGACACGGCTGCTTCGACGCCTGTTGCTTCGGGAGTCAAGGCGCCGGGGAACAAGAAGAAGAGACCGACGGAGAAGGACGAGGAGGAAGATTCGAAGCCAAGCAAGAGGGGCAAGATATCGTACTCAAGGGAGTGAGTGTTTGCAACGGTTTTGTCAGCGTTCAGAGCATGGTGTTGGGAGTTTTGAGTGGACAATGGGGATTATTGGGACAGTGGCAAGACCGGACGGCCCAGGTTTGGAGGTCTGTTATGATTCTGGGTATCACTTTGTGCCGATTTGACATGATCAAACGCAGCTACCTTGCACGTCTTGCCTGTGCCTTCAATCCTCCAGCAGGTCCACACCAACGCCTCGCAGTGCGTCCACGGCCCATCCCGGGTACTTGTCCTTCTCGCCACCATGCAACTTCTTGAAGTAGCTCTTCAAAAAGGCCGGATACTTGTCTGCAATAATGGCCACCCTTGCCCTCTTCATGAGGTTCAGCAGGTAGTGCACATTGTGGATGCTCAGCAGATGTGCACCGACGGTCTCTTTTGCGGCGGTGTGGTATATGTAGGCCCTGGTGATGCCCAGACCGCCCTGCTCTTCACTTCTGCAGCATATGCACGGGCAGCCCTCCTCCACCGGACCAAAGTCGTACGCATACCTCACGTGCTTCAGGTTGAGCACTCCTTCATCGGTGACTGCGTTGCCGAAGCGTGCAGTTCTCGTCGGCCAGACGCAATCAAACATGTCGGCGCCTAGAGCGACACACACGAGAATGTCTTCTGGGTAGCCGACTCCCATCACATAACGTGGCTTCCGCTCTGGGAAGAGACTGGTGCACGTATCGACGACCTTGCAGAACTCCGACTTCGCTTCTCCACCACTCAGTCCTCCAATGGCGATTCCGGGCGTATCCCGAGCCACCATGGCTTCGCAGCACTCCCGGCGCAGATCGAGATCTAGGCCTCCTTGGATTATGCAGAAGAGGTTCTGGGTGGTTGGGTTCTTGTGGGCTGCGATGCAACGATCTAGCCAGCGTACTGATCGGTGCATTGCTTCCTTGATTCGGGCGTGGTCTGGCGAAGTCGTGGCAATCACATCATCGAGTTGCATCATTATGTCGGAGCCGATGGAGTTCTGGAGTGATATTGAGTGTTCCGGTGTGAGCAGCATAGGTGTACCGTCGTGTGGACTGAGAAATCGAACACCTTCTTCGGTCACTTTAGCTAGCTGGAGTAGGGAGACCATTTGGAAGCTTGAGAATGGTCAGCTCGACCTCTCTGGGCTCTGGATCTTTGCTCATACCCTCCGCTATCTGGTCGTTGTTAGCCACAATCTAGGACATGTTGGGTCGTAACTTACCTGTTAGGATGTTGTGTTTCCATGACTGTAGCTTGTGCGCACCGCCAATGGCATCGAGAGTCTGCTGCCCAGGTTTGAGTCCGAGATGATAGGTGTTGTTGAGACATAGTCTGCAGCTGGTTTCCTCAAGTTGGACCGGCGTGAGTCCTTTCAGCGATGCTTGCGTTGCTACGGGCATGAAAAGTGGGAGTTGAACAGGTCCATGAGGAAGGTTGAGCGTTGCTGCTCGGGCTTTTGTCGTCTGTGTAGACCGAAAGTCAGCGAAAGATGCTGGTCAGGCGGCGGACCGGTACGTACGGAGCATTTCGCTACGAGATCAAAGGTCAAAGCAGATGGTAGCGATCGTGGAAGCATGTCATCCTCTGACATGATGGAGAGGCGATGTTGAGTTGGAAGCAAACAATTTTGGACGATCCTGGAATTCAAGGCTCGTCCATGAAAAGTCCAATCAATTATTGATGCGAAATATCAGTGCCCGGAGTAAGAATTAGCCCGGTCATTCGACTCGGTCGTCTCTTCTGCCACGACAACGACATCTTCCTCATCCCATCCCCACTGACAGACGCCCGACCTAGCATGTCGCAGGCGCCGCGATGCTGCCAGCCAGTTTGAGCTCTCTGGACAAGGTGAAAATCTCGGACTGCCGCTCTCAGCATGGCAAACATCACGACCTGCTAAACTGAATACGAACTTCGGCAAATTGCCATGATCATCAACATATCAACATGCCTGAAGACAAGGGCATGTCGCTCGAACATCGCCAGTCCCGCAAGAGCATCGCTCTGTACTACGCAAGTTATGCCACGATCGACTGCACTCACACCCGGCCAAGCAAGGTTGAGGACATTTGGTCACAAACAGTAAGGTGAGATCAAGGCCGAGCAATCGACTGCATCAAAGCGGCAATGCTTCTTTGCCTTCGTACTGGTGCTTGCTCGACGTTTCACCATCGTCTGTATTGCTTGATCGGGAGCTCCGTCTGATCGAACTTCGTCCGCGCCGTGCCTCCTGGACCCTCTCGGCTGCCAGCGTGTTTCCGAGCCATGACCTCCAGTCACTACGACAAAGCTGTCATGAAAGGCAGAGCATTGATTCGAGCCATGAATGCCCATCCGGAAGACTCAACGCAGCCACAAAGCACCTGGATCTTCGATGATCTCCCGGCTCATGGTTGGACACAGTCGGATGTCCGGCCCTTCACCATCTCTCCGACAATTGAACGTGGTATGCACGAGCTTATGAACAGCCGAAGCCTTTTCCTTGATGATGCTAGCAACACCTACGTCGAATGGGATCACGACATGGCTGTCCAGATGGAACGCGCAGAATACGATCACAGTGGCGGGCTTTTCTACCAAATCTTCAACCTTCAGGGCCATACCGTTCTCGCAGACAAGCGTCACAGTCCCGAAGCGATGGCGCCGCAGGGCCGACTGCCGCCACTCAGGCACTGGTCCGACGTGACCTATCTCCAATGGGCGCGGCTGGCCCACAACAATGATGCTCTTCGACGTGATCTGCGACAAGTGGCGTCTTGCAACATCGTCAATAAGGATGTCCAAGGTGTGATTGACAGAGTCCTCGGCAGGGACACAATCGAAACGCTCGAGTACCCGGGGCGAACATTTCGCCCGACTGACGGCGAGCATTTCGAGGCACTCTTGGGAACCAGCACCCTCTCCGGAGTCGGCTACATGCTGGCACAACACAAAGCTCCAGATCAGCTCGGATGGAGAACTGTAGAAAGCATCTCTGTGTGGTGCCCTGAGAAACAGCTGCCGCAATACTTCGCCGTGGTGAACATTGTCAGCAAGGGTTGATCGATGGTTTGACGCCCTTTGCATCTGATAGCATGATCGGGTGTGGACGAGGTGAATTGAAGGTGTTGAATCTGTCCTTGCTCATGAGCATCTTTGCATGCTTCGCACGATGTCATTCGCATTTGAGGGCTCATTGTACTTATCACCCTTTCACGAACACGCTTCGTCATCGTCTCGCACGACAAGTCATCCACCATCAGCAACCACAGCAAGCCCTTCGACGTCAGCACTTCGATCAGCAGGTCATCAACACAATTGGCAGCAACTATCGTCAAGGACCGCCCTCAGAAGTATGTGCCACCATCTCCCCAACATCATCTACCACCGCTGCAGTCACTACAAGCAAAAAGGCTACATGCACATATACTGTATTCCAGCCGCCACGGCTCGGGCGAGAGGTCAGCGGGAGCCTTCATCATGCCACATCCCTCAGCAGGTGGAGTATGTTGCTGGTAAGTGTCCAGCGTGTGCAGGAAGAAGATGAGCCGGTGCTCGAGGTGCTGCAAGGAAGCATGGGAGCACCGGGCACCCGAGTCGACATGGCTCAAGCAGGCCAGACGCTGGGTTCTCAGGGGGGGTGGCAGAAGACAGCAAGAAAGTCCTCGGGCTGCAGCGAAACGTCTCTTCTGTGTATCGGACTAGCCAGCGCAAGATGCAATGCATCTATCGAGAGGTCAATGTGAGTTTTCTCTGTTCTGTCTCATTGCTATGCATTGCCTTTGTCAAAGAAAGAATTTCCTCATCAATCGCCTTCACGCCGATCTGATCTGGAAGGTGGAAGCGCTTCAGAATCCGGCAAGCAGAAGCGCAAGCGTGAAGATGAACTACTCGCCGCTCGAGGCCTTTCTGGCGACGATCTAGATGTCTTTTAGCAATTGCTTCTTACCGAAAACACTTCTCGTTGGCATGAAAACCAGGCACTCGTTTCCGCTGACCCCGCCTCCCCACATGTTTTTGCTTTATATCAGAACTGCGTCATTGTCGATATCCCGTAACGATACCACTGTTCCTCAACTCCGAGGTCATCGACACTCCACAGGTCCATTGTTATATTACAGCAGCTACCATGTCCGAAGAAATCACGCCTTTCAAGGTCGACATTCCCAAAGAAGAAGTCGAGCGCTTGAAGCGTAAGCTCAAAGACACCAGACTGCCACCGAAAGAGATCGTTCCCAATGCAGGAAACAAATACGGTCCAACGTACGAATGGGCAAAGAATCTTTACGATGCCTGGATAGGAGACTTCGATTGGTTCGAGCATCAAGAAAAGATCAACTCTGCACCGCACTACATAACCCACATTGAGGGGGTCAAAATCCATTTTGTGCATGCGAGATCCAAAAGGGAGGACGCCATTCCTTTGATCATGGTCCACGGCTGGCCAGGCTCCTTCTACGAGTTCAGCCAGGTCTGGGGACCATTGTCTAATCCCGAAGACCCAAGTCTACCCGCATTCAACGTAGTAATTCCCTCCATGCCAGGGTACTGTTTCTCCGACTGGCCACCAAAGGCCGGCTGGACGCTGCAGGACAACGCCCGCCTCTTCGACACACTCATGAAGCGACTGGGGTACAAGGAGTACATGATCCAGACCGGCGACTGGGGCCACTGGGTTGGGCGTGAGCTGGGATCGAAATACACTGACTCCTGCAAGCTGGTCCATTTCAACTTTGCTCCATCTCCACTACCGGAAGGCGTGGAGTACACAAAGCGCGAGCAGGAAGTCCAGGCTCGAGTCGACGACTGGCTGGAGAACCACATGGGATATGCCATCAAGATGAGAACACGCCCGCATACGATCGGCTTCGGCTTCAACGACAATCCGATGGGAATCTTGATGTGGGTCGGCGAGAAGTACAACGAAGCCGCGAATCCGGAAAAGCAGAAGCGCAGGTACTGGACGCAGTGCATTCTGGCGACCGCGAGTTTGTACTACTTCACGGACTGCATAATGCCCAGTATGCTGTGCTACTATGAGAATGTCCGCCATGAGAACTTTGCCAGCTTCGCGATGGAGGAACACAACCGCATCACTGTGCCGTTTGGATATACGTCCTTTTACTGGGATACGGAGCCGAGTTCGAAGCGTGCTGTGGAGAGGACAGGCAACTTGGTGTATTACAAAGGTGAGGATCCCAACCCGCTCCCGGGTTTCGACCATGCTGACTCGACCAGAACGAAACGACGGTGGTCACTATGCCGCGTTGGAAGATCCGGAAGGTATTACCGGTAAGTGCACACTATCGGCGTGCTCATCTTTGCGAGGTGCTGATTCGAGGCCACAGAGGATGTTCGAGAGCTGGCAGCTCAGGAGTGGAAGAAGTCTGCGTCGTCCAAGTAATCGCAGAGGTACATGGCGAGCAAAGTGTGCTGTCCAGAAATGATGAAGCTGTCGGTTACCACTTCCAACCCGGGTCATCACCGCGGCCACACAGATCCTCGCGGTGACATGGCTTCGGCGGCGTAAGATCGCCGCAGGCGTTGCGGCCGAGCGTATACCACCATCAGTTGAGCAATCAAGCCTATCTGACTTCTGTTCGAGTACCAACAAGCGGTATGCCTTACAGCTCATCCTCCCTGATCAAAATCGAGCGATTGAGATGCTCAGGTCGGATCGACTCGACTCCAGCGAGATGTAGTGTAAGCTCCATGTCTCCACTCAGACTCCTGAGCACATGCGAGCACCCAACTTCTCCTCCAAGAGCGAGGCCATAGACGTATGGTCGTCCTATGAGACACATCTTGGCACCCAGTGCGAGCGCCTTGACGATGTCACTGCCGCATCTAATCCCAGAGTCAAAGAAGACGTCCAACTTGTCTCCCACCGCATCGACAATGCGTGGTAGCATGCCCAGCGAGCTGACGCAGCCATCAACTTGTCGGCCGCCGTGATTCGACACCACGATGCCAGCAACACCCAACTCGGCACACTTCAGAGCATCTGCAACTGATTGTATGCCCTTGAGTACAATCGGTCCGTCCCAGTTCTCCTGCAGCCATTTGATATCGTCCCATCCGCGTGATGAAACCGGGAACATGGTCTTCGTCCACTCCGCCGCCGCCTCGCGGTAGTTCTCCTCAATCTCCACTCCATGCAGAGACTTGAACTTCGACCGAAACACGGGATCCGAGAACCCAATCGCAACACCGATTGAGTCCGAACGGAGGAATGGATTGTAGCCGTGGTCCATGTCCGATGGTCGCCAACCCAGAATGTAGGTATCGAGCGTCACGAAAAGTGCGGAGAATCCCCATGTCTTGGCTCGCGAGAGCAGTGAAGCCGTGAGATCGTTGTCTCTAGGCCAGTAGAGCTGGAACCAACGTACACCGTCGCCGTTCGCTTTGGCCACGTCTTCGATACTAGCACTGGACGCTGTTGACAAGATGTACGGTACACATTCGATCTCTGCCGCTTTGGCCGATGCCAGTTCGCCCTCGGCATCAAACATTCGTTGACATCCAATCGGAGCGACAGCTATCGGGAAAGACACCGTTTGGCCAAGGACGGTGGTCGACAGATCCGGTAGCGTTTCGGTCTTGACCATGCGTGATGGTACTATTGACCACTTCTTGAATGCCTTTAGATTTTTCGCGGACGTCTCTCCAGTGCCAGCGTTCCCCATCAAATATTCCTGCCGCCGAGGTTAGTCTTGCCTCTTGTAATGAAATACAGGATGACTTGCTCTCGCATCCGGAGACATTTGATCTTGAGCGTCCTGTTCCCATCTTTGCGTTTGATATGTGAGTGGCGGCCGCTCATATCGTAGACCTTTCTGGTATACTTTCGACTCGTATTCGATCGGATTGTGAGGTCTTGTCGCAGGCTCGATGGACCGATAGGTTACTGTCTCGTTCTCGATCGCTTGGTACGACATGGCGATCTACGGGGTCAGACATCGCACAAGTGTCACCGTAGACAACACTGGAAATTAAGCGTAGTAAGCCGCTTGGACGCTGTCAATGACGATAAGCTCTGTGGCGGAGTCTTCGGTTATGGGCCGGGAGAGGTTCATGCATGGCCCATCATTCACGAGCTCTCATCGTCACAAAGATCGAACAGTACTTCGAGTGCGAAATCCATGGCGAGGATACAATGTACATCTAGAACCTACCGGTGACGAGTGAAGTAGGTGCAAGTCGGCAAGGGGAGGTCGTAATTGTTTTCTTGAGCACGGATCGCAAAGGGGTCCGCTCTTACTGAAATCAACATCGATCTTCGCCAGCATCCTTTTCCTCCTTTCCACATCAACAACAAACGGACAAGATTCGACAAAGGCATCGTACGCCTCTTCCGCCAATCCTGAGCCGCTCCAGCTAGAGCCTTGCATCGATCTGCGGCTCAGACGCTGTCGCCACGTCATCCCTCCCATACAGCGGCTTCGTGCCTGGAGTCGACGCGAATGCCTCCTCGATGATATCAAGCCCTGCCATGAGCTCCTCGTCAGTCGTAGTGAGCGGCGGAGCGAGTCTGAACACTCCACCGAAAGAGGCCATCGTGGATAGCTGAGCCCAGAGACCATTGTCGGTCATTCTCTTTCCAATCGCTGCTCCCAGGTCAATGTCGCCTTCCTTGGTCACACGGTCGGCGACAATCTCGACGCCGGCCATGAGACCACGTCCGCGTACATCTCCGATGCAACCGTAGCGGGACTGCAAAGCTCGGAGTCGCTCCTGGAAGACTTTGCCCATCTCTCGTGAGCGCTCGACAAGGTGATCCCGGATCACGATCTCCAGCACTTTGTCGCCTACCGCGGCGGGCAGAGGGTCATTGATGTGCGTCTGGGTGTGCGTTAGCGATGACTTCGGGAGTGCAGCTTCAGGAATTTGCCCTACTGTGTAGAATAGGAAGTTGTTCTCCTTTGCAAAGGTGGCAATTTTGTTGCTGGTAACAACGGCGCTGAGTGGCAGACCATTGCCCACTGGGATGGCGTCAGCGGTGTGGCAGATGGCTCAGGCTCTGAAAACACACAGGTCTTGCTCAAGGTCAAAATGTCCGGCACGACTCCATCATCCTCAGCGAAGTGCTGGAAAGCAAACATGTCACCAGCCCGACCAATGCCGGTCTGGGCTTCATCAACAATCAACAGCATGCCTCTTCGCTCGCAGTGTTGCTTTACGGCCTTGAGGTATCCTGGTGGAAGGATAAGCATGCCACCCGACGATAGGATTGGCTCGAGGATCAAGGCGGCTAGCGAGCCACAGGACTGCTTGTCGACGAGATCGAAACCATAGTCAAGCTCGGTCTTCCAATCATGCGATCCATCGGGATGTCTGAAGATTGATCGGTAGGAGTTCGGAGTCGGCAAAGCGATGTTGCCAGGCATGTTCGGTCCGTAGCCAGCACGGCCAGCATGGTACTGTGCTGCGATTGCACCGGAAGTCACGCCGTGCCAGCTAGACGCCAGCCCAACGATCTCGAACTTGCCGGTGTAGAACTTGGCCAGTCGGATTGCGGCCTCGTTGCTCTCGCCGCCGGTGCTCAAGAACAGAGCTTTGTCCAGTCCAGGAGGTGTAACCGATGTCAACCGCTTCGCAAGCGATATGACCGGAGGCTGCATGCACAATCAGCGACGAACGTATCCTTGAAGGGACAATGCCCGACCGAAAGCATTCCACTGAACAAATGATCGAGGTTGCGAGCGTGCGTATGGATCGTCTCGACGATCTCTGGGCTGCGGCTGGATCAGAACGACTTCCTCTCATGGTCAATCAATCATGCACTTACTTTGCGTGACCAATGAGGGTCGACATCTGTCCGCTGGGAGGCGAGTCAGAGACTCGATTATCTTCCACCTCGATGGCTTCGTACCTCGTCCAGTCCAACATGCGATGACCACTCGCCGTAGTGATGGATTGCCCTTCGGCATTGTTAATGATCTCAGGGTGGAAATCCGTTCCGTAGGTCAACAGGCACTCGTCAGCATCGCGCTGCAACTGTGCAGAGTCAACGTTTTGATATAGCTTTGCCATTTCTGTGACGTGAGATCGATTGTAGACAAGGAGAAGACGGTGAATTTACTGAGAGCGGTGGACTATGTACGGTATTGTAGAATATCTCTCCGGTAGTCGTACTTGTTGGGCATTGCTTGCCCGACGGACAACTTTCCCGACGGAAAACCTGAGAGCGGTGGACTTGGCGCGCCCTTGGAAAGACATCCATGGATGAATGCTGGCCCTGTAGACAACGATAGCCAAGCTACCATGTCGCATGGCAGGTCTGTCATACGGCTTGCCGTGTTGAAGATGCCGGAGCCTTTGTGTGGAAGACACTCAGTGGTCAATGTGAGCAGAAGGACAGTTCTGGTAGAGCCCCACCAAAAGGGTAAATCGAGCTCGACACCCAGCCAGTAATTGAACACCTCCACATACCCTCCATGGCACAATGTCGGCGTTTGACGGAAGGCTCGAGCATGATCGAGCGCCGGTGGGACTGCTGAGAATGGAACCATTCCGTTATTGTCGGCAGGAGATGGTGAGTTCTCTTGGAAGTCGGCGACTTGAGCCTGAATGTTCAAACGGCTTGCAGCTCGGGGCAACTTTTGTGGAAACAACGACATCACTCCACTGCTGGTACATCAACTCTCTGACTTTCGACCACAACCACAGGAAACAAGTCCATTCGGCACCTTCAAGATAACAATCATGGCTTCAACAAAACCGAAAGTCGGTTTCGCAGGCTTGGGAGCCATGGGCGGCGGCATGGCCAAAAACTTGGTCAAGGAAGGCTTCAGCGTCACCGGATTTGATGTCTATCAACCGCTTGTGGACAGCTTCGTTGAAGCCGGCGGCAAGGGAGCAAAGACGCCTCGAGAGGCAGCATCAGAGGCTGAATTCTTCGTGTCAATGGTCGCCAACAATACCCAGACCATAAGCCTGCTATTCGAGGGCGAGGACTGCCTCATCAAAGGCCTGGGCAAGAACAAGACTTTTATTCTCTGCTCGACTACACCGCCATCCTTCCTCCCGGAGCTTCGAAGGCGTCTCGACGACGAAGGGAGACCCGACATCAAGCTCCTCGACTGTCCAGTCTCGGGCGGCACAATTCGTGCTGCCAATGGCACGCTTTCCATCTTCGAATCCGGCCCAGTGGAACATCTCGACGAAGCAAAGGAAGTGCTGCAGTGTATGTCCGCGAACCTCTACCGTATGGGTGCGATCAGCGACGGAACCAAGACCAAGACTGTCCATCAACTCCTCGCTGCAACGAATATTATCACTGCATCTGAGGCGATGGGTCTAGCGGCTACAGTCGGCCTTAACACCGACGCTGTCGCCGAGCACGTCAACAAGTCCGATGGCGCCAGCTTCATGTTCGAGAACCGCGTTCCTCATAGTAAGTCTCGTGCTCTACGTATACATCTTCCAATACTAACATACTCTTTCAGTGCTCAAAAACGACTGGCATCCCTACTCCGCCCTAGGCATCATCCTCAAAGACGCCACAATCGTAACACACACCGCCCGCTCCTCCCAGTTTCCCACTCCTCTAGCCGACACCGCCGAGCAACTCTACCTCCAAGGTGTGCAAGCAGGTCTCCTCAAAGTCGACGACGCCGCCCTGGTGCAACTCTACCTCCCTGCCACTCAACCCTCCCTTGTCCACAAAATGACATCCGCAGACGTCAATATGAGCGCCTCTCACAAAGTCAGCAAAGACACTATCGTCGACTTGCTCACGGGAATCCACCTCGCTGCGAGCGTGGAGGGCATGGCGTTCTGCAAGTCGCTCGGTCTCGATCGGAAGACTTTGTGCGAGATCATCTCCAAGGCGGCGGGGTGGAATGCCATTTTCGTCAAGTGTATTCCCGGTATGTTGGAGAAGGACGAGTGGAGTCTGGCGGATTGTCCGCAGGCGGAGGAGGTGGGGCGAAAACTGAGTGAGGCGGTCGAGAAGTGCGGTCGGATTGGATTCCCGTGTATGATGGGCAGTGCGGCATTGCAACAATTTGCTTTTGCTGGGTTGAAGGCAAAGAAGATTGGTGGGCAAGATCGGAGGTCGCGGGAGGGAGAGTGATGGATCCGGTCGATAGGCATTGCGAGCGCGGGTGAGTGAGAGAGGCTATTCCAGATGATCGAGCAGGATTCAAAGCATATATAGTGACGGCAGCATTCGACGGCAGTATAGACACGAGACCAGACAGCAATGAAGGACGAGAACCTGTCCCACAGGTATGACACAAGATGTACACACAACCTTTCCAACAGAACACGCTCACCTACCGGCCTTCGAAGGTTCGTCATTGATTCACCACCATATCGAACAACATCACAAAATGCGAAAAGGTCTCGGAAATTGAATATACACATCACACTTGAAGCTAGAATCAGCCTTCTGCAGCGAGCTACACACAAACATCGAGCTCGCGCCCATGCAGTCTCGCAAGAAACAAGAGGAAAAGGTACACAAATTGCCGTGACACCACCCACACAACCGTCGCTCGTCCGTTCTGAGGGTACGTTGCACACATGCGCACATCCACAATCGATCCGCCGGACAAACCACGCAAAACCTCCATGCTGTCGTTATGTGTGAAATACACCACATCTCAAAGCATCCATCAAAAGACGGAGCCGAGAGCCGCCCATCTCCTTTTTCGCAACGTAAATGCAGCAGCAAATCAATCGTTCTTCTCCTAACGCCACTGCTTCTCCTTCTTTTTTGTCGTATCCTCACTGCTGGAATGCAGGGCCGACTCCTCTGAGGGCGAGTGCTGGCTCCACGTTATTCTGGCCTTGTTCTATAATGTATGTTTTGGTTCGTTATGTTCTGTTCTTCTCCTTCTTCTGTTCATGTCATGAAATTCGATCCTCGCAATGTGAGCCTCCCATTTGTATGTGCGAAATAGTATGACCCAGAGGAATCCGGGAGGAAGCTGGATAATACTGTGAGACTCTCGGGGTCGTAATGTGCAAAGATCTTGCCGTGTGCGCCGTGTAATTGTGTCGAGGATCGTGTCGGGAAAACGTGGCTCATGCTGGATTGTGAGTCTGAACACCAACGACAGGACTGTCGAGATGACTGTTGTACGGCTTGAACAACAGCTTCATGTCCAAGTTGAGACTGTCCAGTCCGTAAGAGTCGTCGATATCGCCGACAGAGCCGATGTCCTGCCCAATCTTCTCATTGTCGCCCACGACGACGCCCTTGATGCGCTTGAGCAAAGCGAGGACCCGCTTGAATCGCGCATCTGCAGGTACTTGCCAGTCCGCAGGTTGCTGGGATTGCAGGAAGCTGCGACCGAGATAGAAGAAGTGAACGCCATCGCGGCTAAAGCCGAAACGCCGTTGGTGATAGTGCTGCGGTGGATACTGCAGCTCCATATCGTGATCCCAATTGCGCTTCCATTTCTCCAGAGCCTGGCCTAGACGTTTCTTCTCCACGTGAGCCGCTGCTGTGGCGTTCATTTTCGGGCTATAATGATCGGTTGGGGTACCGTGTCCGCTGTTGGGTGCGCTCAATGATCCATTACCATGCTGCTCAAGCCAGTCGTTCTGTGACAAGGGTGTAGCAGGCGTGCTGGTGTTGAACCCGGCGCTGAAGCCTTGGAATTGACCTTCTGGAAGGAGCGTGGCCTTCTGGCAGGCGACGATGCGGATGATCAAGGCGTGGATGAGCAAGAATTTGGAGAAGACATTGGTCGTGTTCGGCTGGAAGGTGGCGTAGTTGTCAAGAAGCGCACACATCGCACCTTGAATCGTTGGCTGCACAGGTCGTCGGGTGCCGTTCGCGTTCTTTGCTTGCGCATGTTCACCATTCAGCCCGAGAGCATTCGCGCATTCGTACTGGGTTCCGGCATCCCAAGCCGCGTCATCGGCAGGCAGCATGAGACTGACTTCCATGGGATCCAACTGAGGGTGAGTGTTGAAGAACATGACCATCGCCGCGTCGGTCATGATGACTTGGTACAGAATACGGTTACGTTTCTCCTGCTCGAGCCAGCCTTGCCAGTTCCAGTTCGATGCCTGGAATTGGGTCGCTTGCGAGTTGCGAAGCGAGTGCAGCATGGAGAAGGCATAATGTCCCATGGGCGCAGTCTGGAAGAGGCCCATAGCCTTTGCAATGCGCACCAACATGGTGAATTCACCGCGTGCAGCTTCGCGTTGCGATGGCTCGCCGTGCCACAGGAAGAGTGTCTGCAGCATGGACAATGCTTGGAGTTCTTCCACTTCGAATGGCTGAATGCCCATGCCGTTGACTTGTCCGCTGAGCGTCCGAGTGTAGACGCTTGACCTTGTCTGCACGGTTTTCTTGACGAACTCCATCATCTGGCGGACTTGGTGTACAGCCAACTTGGGACTGTACACTGCTCCAATGCACAAAATCGCAAGGACCAGGTTGTTGTTCGCGTCTGTGAGCTTGAATGTTGGCATGTGTAGAATTGGCCAGTGTCCATGGAACGAAGTGTAGTGCTCGGCAAAGTGCTTAACATTCTCCGGCTTTAAGCACATCTGCATGAGTTCAGCGGCGGAGTTGCCGTGCACAGACTCCGGACCGTCTGGGAAGCAGTGCAACATCAGACTGTCGCATTTGGCCTGCAATGGGTCTTCCGTGCTCCAGTTGGGAAACCCTGGAATGCCACTCTCGATTTCCTCGCCCCCGAAGCCGCCGGAGTGCGAGTAAAGGTTACCTAAAAAAGACTCGTTGCTGACTTCGTTTTGAGCGTTGTAGTCCGTTTTGTGGTTTGAAGATTCGGTCTTGAGGTTTGGGATTCCTTGCGAGCTCGCGTTCGCAGAATGGCTGCCGATAAAGCCATCCTGGCCACCTTGTGTGAACATACGGGTCCAGTCGACGCCGTTACCATCACCATTTGGCATCGGTTGATGGTTGTTCGCTTGGCTGTTGTCGAAGCGCGAGCTCTGATGGCCTAAAAAAGACATCTGCTGTGGGGTGTTTGGGTTGCTGTAGATAGCATTATTGACTTGCTGCTGTCCGTTGAAGGGATAACTCGTCGGCATTGGCGCGCCGCTGGCACCGTTTTGCATCGCATATGCATTCATCCCAGATTGGTAGGGCGCCGAAGTGGTCATCTGCTCCCCGTTGGCTCCATTCGAAGCCAGTATGCCGAGTCCTGCTGCATTGTTCCGGCTGGCGATAGTCGCCGGCGTTATGATACTGTTCGCACGGGAGGATCGACCTGACAAGTCGCCATTGACACTCGGACTACTTCCTACAACGCCAGTGTTATACCCAGATGGGCCTGCAACCTCGGGCATGCTTGCAAGTCCAATTGACCCATCCTGCTGCGTCATGGAGAGGCGGTTGTTCGTGTTTGTATTGCGACGCTGGTGGGCCAAGTGATTGGCACCGGTGGGGTTGCCTCTGCGCAATGAGCACTTCTGGAAATGCCGCTTGAGGATATCACTACGACTGAAAGTGTCTTTGCACAGATGACACATGTACGGTCGATCACCGGTGTCTAGAGAAATGTCAGCATTTTGGTCAATCCGAGAATGACTCTCCGAAACTTACGCCGAAGAAGATGACGCTTCAAGTGTTTGGCATGCAGATATGTCTTGTTGCAGTGTGGGCACGGAAATTTTCCATCCGCGTCTTTTGTAGGAATCATGCTCTTCGCGACTTGACCACTGCCCTGAGCCGGTGGGTTTGGCCTGCCTGGCGCGCTGGGCAAAATGCCACGTCTACCCTGCGATCCCACCACATGTGTTGGAGCCTCCTCATTCTGCATGAACGATGCCTGTTGTCCGACCTGACCCATTTGCGCAGCAGTTGCGAGACTTGGCAGACCGTTGGGCGCGCCGGCCCCTCCAGGAGGCATTGGACGAATCGTAGGAAGGCCGACGGTCGAACTGCTCGGCGGCATCGATGTCGCGGTCGATGAAGGGTACATCATCGATTGCGAAAGGTGTCCGTACGGGTTGGCTGGGTAAGATGGCGGGAGCATGGAGCCATTGTTGTTACCGTAGCCGCTAGGGCCATTCGAAGTCATTGACGAAGAGCTCGGAGTGTGCGGCGCGCTCGAAGGTTGCGACTGGGAGGTCGCGTAGGTATGGGATAGCGAGCCGAACTGCGGGTAGCCGTTTTGAGCTTGCAGAGGAGGAAGGGTCGTGTGGGACGGCGATGGTTGTTGCTGCTGTGACGCCTGGTGGTTCTGCGCAGAGAGACCACCATACGGAGAGCCAATGTTCGGCGGCTGTCCGTGCTGGTGATGCTGCTGTTGAGGATGCGACTGGTGCTGCTGCTGCCCTCCAGACTGTTGCTGCTGACCGGGGTGTTGCGGGGCAAGATTCTGCGGCGCGCCTTGACCATATGGGTTATAGCCGGGATTGAAATGGTTGTTGTCCATAGTAATATAGACGCTGCGCGAGCAGCCGACGATGGTGGAGACGTCGGAGGTCCTGTACTAGTGTCGAGTGCTCATCGG
Source organism: Zymoseptoria pseudotritici STIR04_4.3.1 (assembly GCA_000223685.2). Classification (NCBI taxonomy): domain Eukaryota; kingdom Fungi; phylum Ascomycota; class Dothideomycetes; order Mycosphaerellales; family Mycosphaerellaceae; genus Zymoseptoria; species Zymoseptoria pseudotritici. The sequence goes on from AFIR01000367.1 coordinate 220,294, forward strand.
AAGGGTGTGTTCCACCAGATTTAGCGAGTGACGGGAAGGTGCAGAGGAGAAGGAGCGAAGGCACGCGAAGCGGGTCCGTGTCTGTTGTCGGAAGGTTCGGTGCGGTGGTAAGGTGTGTCAGATATGCGGGTGCGCCGCGAGGGCCTGGCGATGCGAAGAGGAAGTGAATGTTCGTGGAGAATGAAATCCAGTAAGGTATTCTGGCGGCAAGAGCTCGGCGGAAATAATGCCGACTAAGCAAAGCACGTTGAATTCGGCGTCACAAGTCCAAAATTCCCGGTTGAAAATTCTTCGTCGCTTCAGCGGCGATTGTCCGCGACGTCCTTTGCCCAAGGCGTCGAACGAACAGACGGAATGTCGTCGTCGTCAAGATGACTTTCCACTGAGGACGGCGTGCAGTCGGAATAGACGGTGTTCGGTTGTCAGCAAAGTATCCACATGCGCGGGAGGCAAGTCAGGTCCCGCTTGCAGTTCGACTTCAGAGGGAGGGGTTTGCCGCAGAGCTCGTGGCAGATTTTGAGTGCTGGCGCTGATGCGTGCCTGAGGGAAGAGGTGGAGAATCCCTTTTCCTGGGATGGCGTATGGGGCGGCGGAGACGAGATGAGCGGTACTTGAGAAGAGTAGGTTTTGAAGCGGAGCGGAAGGGTTGGAGTAGACTCAGACTGGAGCTCGCAAAGACTGTTGCTAGCAGACGAAGAAGAATGCAATGCCTACTACCATCACCCGCAGACTGAGCGCAAAATCGAAGAGCGGATGACGCCGAGCGAAGTCTTCACCAAGGGCTTGACATCATGCTTCGAATTCCTCACCCATGCATGGATGCCATCGCCATCGCCATTCGAACTTCTGTACATACATACAATCACTCCGGGCTAACCAGTTCGACTCTGGCGTCTCTCTAGCCGGAGCGCTACATGAGTAGGAAACGAGCTCGACGGCCGGCCGATTGACTCGGTGCATCGACTTCTCGTTCTTCTACTGGCAAACAATCACAGCTAAATGAGAAATCACATGTAACCACACGACCTCCCTGGTTCAAGAACAACCACCACCCCCTGTTTGCCGTTCGCGTCGGAAAGCCGCTATTGCTTCACCTTGGCATTTGCATGGGTGCGCTGACAGGAAAGTGCTTGCGATGGCGAACACCGTGACGGTGCCCTATGCGAGTGACGGGTTGACTGATGCATCATCTAAGCCAGTCTCTGCGGTGGTGGACCCTCATTGGCTTGACCTGCGATAGTATTTCAATGAAACCTGTGTTGAATCTCGAGAGATGGAATCTCAAGGCACGTTTCCTCTTGGTCTCGCTGCCCTAACTGCTTCTTGGAACCTAGAAAGCTCTTGCAGAACGACAAGGATCTGAGCGTCATTGGATTAGGGCTGATGAGCTGAAATGCCCTTGCCCTCACGGTCACCAGATCCGTCCATTTATTCCACGGTTGTTCCGTCGATGGGATGGGATGCGATGCTTCTCCAGCACCAGTCAGCGCGTGTGTCTCCATCGGCAGGACTTGCCGTGCATAGAGATCCTCTGTGTCAGCTCGAAGAGCTGACGCCATCCCTTTATCGCTTGTCGGGACACGGCTGGCGGTCAAATCCGCTGCTGTCCGGGTAACAATATCCGACATGCCCATTTCCTACAGGTCATGCCATGAGGCGAACTTCGCCCTGAACATTAGATCGGCACAATCGTTTCGGAAGATTCGCCTATTCAAGAGACGACAAGCCAGGAACAAACCTCCGATGTGATCGGCGACGCCGAGCAGCGGCCCCACTATACCAATGGACGCGTGTCTAGCAGCGTCGCATTGAGCATAGACGCTAAGATCTTGTTTCTGCTACATAGTGGTGGTCAGATGGACAATATCTTAGCTGTGTTGATGGATGAAGAATACACGCGTTGCCTAGCGAGGTCAAAAATCGAGCTGACTGGCCCAGCAGATTGAGGGATGTTGACATGAAACTCGGCCGATACGACCTATCGGCTGCGCATCTCGGGCAAGCGTTATTGCGGTTCAGCTTTCACGGAGCAATAGCTATATACACGACGCGCCCGCCGATGGTCTCTCTTCGGATTCTCGAAACGACTGCAGCCATTGCACATTTGCCTCTTTCGCTACGGCCGCTGTCTATGCATTGTGTATTCTCCATCACCCCTTGTGGCCCCAAGCCGTTGCCCTCTCGATAGAAGCATCCTCGGGATCTTTCTGCGAACCGTGCAAGGAGACGCTCATATTGGGTTTCTTAGAAATGGTTTGCAGCACCACACAGTATCTCTCCGTCAACTTGCCCAGCTTTTCCACCTTCTCGTCAGGGACCAGCTCGCCATCCTGAAACTTCAGATCAAAGCTCAATCGGATATCCTTGAATCCCACCGGTGCATCGCGGTCCACGCCCATTGTGCCCTTGAAGTCCAAGTCTCCCTCTGCCCGAACGGTGCCCGACTTGATCGGAATGTCCATCGCCGTGGCCACAGCTTTGAGCGTCACACCTGCGCAGGCCACGAGGGCTTCCAGCAGCATGTCACCGCTGCATAGCTCGCCAGAGATTTCGTAGCCTTCGCCGCCCGACTTTTGATGGAGACCCGCGATTTTGGCTTCGGCTGCGGCGGCTTGCTTCCCCGTGTCGAGTTTGCAGGTGATGGTGCTGGCGTCGAGCGAGCCGGAGGCGTTGAGCGTGATGATGGCGGAGTCGGGGTCGGTCTTGTAGCTTGCTTTTATGGGAGCCTGTTTGTCCCGGAGAGCTTGGGACGCCATGATGTGTGTTTCGTCTTTGGTTTCTCTCGATCTTGTATGAGGCAGCTCGTATGGACGATTGAGCCGGCTTGAAGCAGAGGATGATAATGGATCAGAAATGTGAAAACTGATCGCGAGTTCGGGACAGCAGGATCACGTCTTATTACCTTTTGTCCGTGGCCATTGGTACCCCGCGATGCGGGGCATTCGAGCAGCCTGGATCATGTACAAGGAGCAGCTGTCTAGAAGTTGAGCCAGATCTCAGCTGCGATTCTTGCGGCCCTTGGAGGAGGCTGCAAGAGCACAGAGTCTGTACTTGCTTGGTCTTCTCCACGGCAACATTGGATGTGATTTCAGTGCGAGGCTGGTTTAGGAAGGAGCGACGGATTGCCCTTTCCGGACATGCCGAGAGGAAGAGGAGACTACCCCTCATTGCCCTCCGCTATGTTGCGGAGAACATACAAGGCAATCAACGTGACTGCTCCAGATGTCGTCCGTCTCATTTCACACATCGTTCTTGTAAGATGGCAGTTGTAGTTGAGCAAACAGTGCCTTTCTCGTCTTCCACCCTCGATCTCGAGAACCCCTCTCGCTGGAACACTCTGTTTCCTCTTATTCGACCAACAGTGAAGTCAATCCAAACTTCCAAAGGCCAAAACATCCTCGTGGACACAGCTCACGCGAACAGCAAATTCGTCCATATCGTTGCATTCGGTAGCTCGGGAAACCTCTCCTCCAAGCTCCTGGACGACAGACATGTCACTGCCATCGTGACGGAGACTGCTGGAGCCGGCATCCTCACTGCGGCCGACTTGCCTCATACTTTGGAGAATGCTGGGATCCAGGTCCCGAGCGGTGTGGTCGTCGTTCGAGCTGGCAAGAAGCGACATGTCGAGAGCCATGCTCCAAGATTCATTGAAATCGAAACGGACGGCGAGCTCGAACAGAATCATGTTCTGCATCTCCTCGGGACCGCGAAGGATGGCATCCGGTCGAATCCTCACAACCTAGCGGAATTGTTGAAAGACTTCGTCGAGGGTGTCAGTGCTGCTCATTCAAAGTTTCATACTGAGAAGGCGGAGGGTAACCCTGCGGTGTTGCATGCAGAAGGAGCAGCTGGGTTTGAGATCGCGAAGCATGCTGTTGAGAGGGATTTGAAGGATGTGATGAGGAAGTTGAAGGTCAAAGAAGGAGAGGAGGTCGTTTACTCTGCGCATTTCAGCGATGTCAATGGGCTCAGTCGGTTGGAGAACTACATCATCGCCGGCGAGATCGCGCAGTTTTTAGGTGAGTAGACCGTGCCATGCGAGCAGGACTTGAGAGCTGACAGCATCCACCAGACTCACAAGACATCCAATACACCCTCTCGCACTCCACAATCCTCAACCACACCGAGGCTGCCCGCGGCTTCTGCATCTCCATCTGTCCCATCTCATCACAGTTCCTGGCGGCTTCACCGAAACCGAAGAAGCATACTCCGATTGGTGCCTCAGCCTCCAATGCAGCGCCTCTCACCAAGTCATACTCATCATCCGACTCCAGAATCACCTTCAGTGATGCCCAAGTCCGAGCACGAATCGAAGCTGGCTGCAACGCCGTCATCAATGCGGAACCCATCATCACCGAATACGACACCATCGTCGGCGATGGCGATTGTGGCTACACCCTGCGTGACGGCGCGAAGCAAGTTCTCTCCTTCATTTCATCCCGCGACCTCACAAAACTTCCTGAGATCGTCGCTGAACTCGTGGCTGAGTTGGAAGTCAACATGGGCGGCACCTCCGGGGCGCTGTACTGTATCTTCCTCACTGCTCTTGCGGCTTCCTTAGCAAGTGAGAGTAGTGTCCCAGCCGCGTTGCAGGGTGCGCTGGAGCAGCTTTGCAAGTATACGAACGCAAGAGTGGGTGATCGGACGATGATGGATGCTTTGATTCCTTTTGTTGAGACGTTGGCGAGTAATGGTGGAGATGCAGAGCCGGCGTTGGAGAAGGCGAGGGAAGGGGTGGAAGGGACGAAGAAGATGGAGGCCAAGCTTGGGAGGAGTACGTATTTGGATGAGAGTGCAACAAGGGGTGTGCCGGATCCCGGCGCGTACGGGCTCTTGGTGCTGTTTGAGGGCATGAGTTCAGCATGAGATTTGAGACGACAGTGCATGTACTACCAAGTGGTCGTTGAATCGTGTGACGGTCGATCTGCGGCGCTGAAAACGGAGTCTAGGTGGCAGACACCACGTCAAGGCATGCCGAGCCATGAGCCATGACCCAAACCAGCTCGTCTTCAAAGGTCAGGATGACCGTCCACCCACCTGATTCCACTGAGGGCGCCTTTCGGTCTCGTCAATTCGCGCCTGACCAGTTCTCCGTCATGCGTATTGTCATGTAGATATGGCGACACGCTACACTCACCAAACGTGACTCTTTCCAAGCCACTGAGCTCCAACAGACAAGCTACGCCGTCCAGGATCCATAGCGAAGTCCTGTTTCCTGGCAGAAGCTTCCCTCTGGCGAGTCTGATGGTAATCAATCTCAGCTTCGGGCACGCAGCCAGCAGGGCAAATGCAATGGCATCTTCGCGACTTCCGCAGACAACGTCAACAGACCGAAGAAGTTGGCGACCATGTGTTCCGATGTGACGTAGGAAGAGGTACAAGAGTCGGGTTGAATCGAGCTTGAACGTCGTGGCATGGAAGAGCACATCTCGCGCATCCTCATGAATGGCACGACAAGATCTCAAGAGATTGAGTTTGCTCGGTGCGTCAACGCGCAGATTTCGGGAACCCGCCCAAGTTGTCAAACGGGTGCCTTCTCGATTCGTTGTGACGATAGTTGTGACCGGCTCCATCCTAGGCATAATCAACGTGTATATTTCAGCCCTAATCTCGGCCGGCAGGTTGGATAGTGGATGCCTCTGGAATGATGGAACAGTGATCTCAGTGCTGTCCTCCCGTTGAAAGGGTGGGTCGGGGTTCTCACTATTCCAATGAGATTTTACAAGGCCGCCTAGCAGGCGAGGTGAATGGCTCGAAAATGACGACTGCAAGCCGGACTGCATGAGTCTTCCGAGCAGACCAGGCGAGGTGTGGATCTCAAGCGGAACCCGCAGCTGCAAGCGTAGACAAGTCGAATGGTGGAACGAAAACGTCTTCGGTCCAATTTCACGTCTGGACGGCCCCTTGAACAATGATCCTTGAAGCGTCTGGACACTGTCGGTTCGCTTCGCGAACGCGCCGCAAGAAATGCAGTAGGTCCCTTCTTCGAGCGCTGCGAGGGGCGGACGGTCATAGACGTGGCCAATGGCTGCCAGCTGTCTTGCTGCGGCCTCATCATCGTCCCAGTAGTCCTCGAATGATTGCAGGCGCTCAGGCAGACTCAACGATGTGGCGGTAGACGGAGGCATCTTTGTAGCCAGGGTTGCGTGATAGTGTTTCGAGACCGCCGTTGCACAGGTGTTATATGCTGGCGACAGTCGGCGACACACATGATAGCTGCTCGGCCCATTGATGATGGTGATGAACTGAGCGGCATGTGAAAGGACGAAGAAGAATGGCAACGACCCGACGGGAACAGGAGTGGATTCAGCTTAGTCAGTCGAAGCCGCTCTCCAGGAACGAAAGTTCAAGATCGACCGACATTTTATTTTCCCGACCACTTTGCGCCTCACACAACGACAGTCGCAAGATGCCGTCCACATACAAAAAGGACAAACCGTGGGACACGGACGATATCGACAAATGGAAGGAAGAGGCCTTCACTCCCGAGCAGAACGCAGGAGGAACGTTCAGCGAGGAGAGCAGCTTCTCTACACTTTTCCCCAAATACCGCGAAGCCTACCTCAAAGCATCATGGCCGATGATTACGAGACAACTGGAGAAATACGGCATCGCCTGCACATTGGACTTGGTCGAGGGTAGCATGACGGTGAAGACGACGCGAAAGACCTATGACCCGGCAAGCATTCTCAACGCCCGCGATCTGATCAAGCTGCTCGCCCGTAGCGTACCTGCACCTCAGGCAGTCAAGATTCTGGAAGATGGGATGGCCTGCGATGTGATCAAAATTCGAGGAATGGTGCGAAACAAGGAGCGCTTCGTCAAGCGAAGGCAGCGAATTCTCGGACCAAACGGAAGCACTCTCAAAGCGTTGGAGCTGCTCACGCAGACGTACATTCTGGTGCAAGGAAACACGGTCTCGGTCATGGGAGGGTACAAGTCACTGAAAGAGGTACGACGAGTGGTGGAGGATTGCATGGACAACATACACCCGATCTATCACGTGAAAGAGCTCATGATCAAGCGCGAGCTCGCAAAAGACCCCGAACTAAAGAACGAGAACTGGGACCGCTTCTTGCCGCATTTTAAGAAGCGCAACTTGAGCAAACGAAGAGTACCACGGAATGTGTCCGACAAGAGCAAGAAGGTGTATACTCCGTTCCCGCCACCGCAAGAGAAGAGCAAGGTCGACCTTCAGATTGAGAGCGGAGAGTACTTCCTCAATAACGCGGCGAAAGAAAGAGTTGCGAAGGAGAGGCGTGAGGATGCGATGAAAGAGAAGATGGAGGAGCGTAAGCGAAAGCGGGAAGAAGCGTTCGAGGCACCGAAGGAGGAGGCTGAGGTCATCAAGAAGAAGAAACGCAAGAGCGAGGATGGCGAGAAGAAGTCGAAGAAGAGGAAGTCAAGCGAAGATGTTGAGATGGCTGACTAGGCCGTGGCATTTGGATCGACTGGACTGTAGTGGGAATTGTTGGACATTAGCGAGGCGTCTGGGTGCGACTGTATCATCTGTTCTTCAGGGCACAAACTTTCAGCATTGCGCGTGGAAAAGTATAACATATCGAGAATTACTGCGGATATCTCTGCTGCACGGCCCGAACACTTGTGCTGAAAGCGGTACAAAACCCACCTACAGCTACGGTACCCCATACAGCTGCGGTACTCCATTTCTCACGTCATTCCACAGGAGCATCTCCAAGCTTACCTACTTGAACCAACCCGATCAACTCACGCCTCGCAACCACATCTCGGGCAGACCGCAAGAAACTCTGGAGCCCAGTGCAGCGCCCTGTCGATACAATGGCTCTCTCATTCCTTCGAGCTCCTCATCCACCACGGACCACGAACGCAGGCAAAGACCTCGTAATCTATGAAAAGGGCACCTCTTCTGTTCAATATCACAACAAAGGCTCGAGTTATATGATGACCCACACGATACCTCCAACGCATCCGCAAGAAGGCCCCTCGATCATCCAGCCGCCGTTCCACTACCACATATACCAGACCGAGCGCTTTCAGGTCGTTGAGGGGACTGCCAACATGTACTTTGGCCTCGACTCCAAGCCTAGCGCAGTGCTAAGCTCGAAAGGCGGCAAGAATAGCGCAACACTCGGCCCAAAGAGATATCACCGGTTCGAAAATGCCAGCTCCACTGAGGACTTGAAGATCAACATCCAGCTGGATCCCGAGGACTATGAGAATGAGCAACGATTCTTCAGGAATTTCTTCGGGTGCGTTTCGAGGTTGTCTCTTGGGCTATGCCCGCTGAGATCATCTGAGTCTTCGCCTGGCTGATCGAATGACAGATACCTGGACGACTGCAAGCAGGCCAAGAGCGCACCGAGCATCTTTCAGCTGTTTGTGTTTCTGCACTCGGCCGATACCCCGTTGGCGGTGCCGATGCCATTTGGTCTGGAGACGCTAGGTGTGTATGTGAGCTGGGTGCTGATGATCGCTGTAGCTTTCGTGGGGAGGGAGCTGCTTGGTTATCGGGACAATTATCCGGAGTACTGTGACCATCATGATGGAAAGAAGAGCAAATAGGTATCGTAAAAGGGACTGCAGTTACTCAACCGAAGAAGACTCCCATTGCATGCGGTCCTGTTGATCGCACTCGTCATAGAGCGGCTATGGCTCAGCCAGCTCCTCAATCACCTTTGCCAGATTCTTCACGTCGTGCGCGAATCGTCCTAAGAAGAGCCCATCCACACCGTCCTTCAGCTTCGTGAAGATGCCAGGGCCTGCGGATCCGCCGTATAGAATCCTAGTCCTTCCCTTCCGACCAGCACACAAGGCTCGCAAGTTCTGTGTCACAGCTACGACGTGATCCGCTCCTGCAGGTTCAGCTGCGCCAATAGCCCATACCGGCTCATAAGCCAGAATGACTTCGGCGTCGTCGGGTATTTGCGAGAGAGCAGCCTCGATCTGTGGTTTGCACTCGTCGACAGCGATACCCACTGCCTGTGAGGCAATTGTACTCTTGTTCTTCTCACCAATGCAGATCAGCGGTATCATGCCATTATTCACAACCGCAGCCGCTTTCTTCGCAACGTCCTCGTCCGTTTCGCCAAACAGCCGTCTCCGCTCTGCGTGTCCAAGCTCAACAATCTTCACGCCTGCTTGGCTGAGAGTCAACGGGCTGACTTCGCCAGTGTATGCGCCCTTTTCCTCGCTGAACGAATCTTGTGCTCCTAGCCAGACGCTGGTCTTTGCGAGCTTGTCTTTGGCGGGAAGGAGGGAGACGAAATCGGGAATGACGAAGAGGTCGACGTTGGCTTTTTCGGCGGCGCTCGATAGTAATGCAACGGAATCGACATAGCGGAGTGTGGAGGGTAGATCGAAGTAAAGCTTCAGCGAGGTCCCTACGAGACGCTTCTCGCGTGCTGCAGGAAGCGGAGGCATGTTGTCGGTACAGTAGAATCGCGGGTGGCTGTCTGATCCAAGGGGTACGTTGGACTTCACTCAACAAGTACCGATGAAGGAAGAGTGTACTTTCGACACCACTTTCATCAATCTCGCGGTGTTTGGTGAGGGTCGAAGAGTGACGACCGGCACGCCAGACTCAGCATGCCGGCCGGAGGTTGAAGGTTATTCTGCGGAGCTGTGGAGAAGGTTGGAGCACATCGGAGCGACATGCATATCATGCATACGGTATGCTTCGACCGAGTCTGAGAGCAGATCTCCAAGACTGAGCTCACTTTGGACATCGCATCCGCCGCCGGCATGGCAACGATTCTACACATGGTCGCGTGGATGAACTGGAGATGCCGCATGGGCAGCAAAGCAATTGTCGTCCCTGACGGTCCCTACGTGGCTGCGTGGTTCTAAGGACCGCCACGTTCCCAGCCCCGCACGGCTCGTGTCCAACATCCGGGCACTTTTGTAGGCGGAGGCGAGTATCTGATCTGCGCAGATGCATCCGCTCCTTCTCGGAGGATTAGCATGGCGGCGACCACTGGTGATCACACGACACCCGATGAGGACAAGTCAGGGCAGCGGAAGGACGGCAGACTGGCGACCGTGGGAAAGAAACGCACTCGGACAGGCTGTCTGAATTGCCGCCGGAAACGCAGAAAATGTATGTCAACAATCAACACGGCAATGACAAGGATCTGACACAGCGATTTAGGCGATGAATTCAAGCCTCAGTGCACCGGCTGCAAAGCGAGGCATGAGGTGTGTGAATGGGGCGTACGATTGAACTTCCGGCCGGATAATATGCAGACTATGGGCCCGGAGCACCCTTCAATGCGACAAGCAGCGTCTTCCTGCTCGAAAGCGCAAAACTTCAAGATCATCGATGTCACATCTGAGGTTATCAGGGACTACTTCGAGGAGACGGCCATCGACGAGGTCCACGAGTCCCCCCGGCGGCCAAGCGAGAACACTTCGAAAAGCCCGCCGAACATCTCTTTGCCCTTGGAAAGCACTCCCAATGATCTCGATCTTGAACGAATGGGGAGCATCGCATCCCAGATTCGGAGTCCGCCGCCTCTCGACATCCACCCAGATCTGATAAGCGCCACACCACTGCTTCCCGACGCGAGCGTGTTCTTCTTGTCGCCGCAGTATAGCGACCCAGCCTTCGAAGATGGGATCTTCCTACCCGGATCGCAATACCAAGAGCTTCACGCAACCTTGCGAAGCCGCATCATCGACACAGCGCGTTCGACCGTACCCTCGCGGATGCACTCGCCCGAACCTCATCCGGTTCACGTGGAAGTTGACTTCGACGATGAAGAGTCACGGCGACTGGCTCATCTCTCACCTGAATACGAGTATGAACTTTGGCAGAATTACATCGAGGAAGTAGCCTCATGGCTTGATAAGTTCGACATCAATCGGCACTTCGAGTTGGTGCTTCCCATCATGGCCAAGCAGCATCCTCACCTTCGTTACTCCATACTGGCTCTCTCGGCTCGACAAATGGAGCGCAAAGCCCGAACTATGGATAACTCATGCAGTCTGGCATTGTACCAGCATGCCATTCACCTGCTCTCGCCACTCCTTCAGCAACGAACGACAGGAGTGCTAGCATCGTGCGTCGTGTTATGCGTACTGGAAATGATGAGCTGTTCACCCAAAGCGTGGAGACGTCACCTGGACGGATGTGCCGCGCTGATACAAGCGCTTGGAATCTCAGGAGCCTGTGGAGGGCTTGAACAAGCGTTGTTCTGGTGCTTCGCTCGCATGGACGTCTGCGGTGGTTTCATCTCATCGGAGAAGACTCTGATCCCAATGCATAAATGGATTGGCGGTATCGACATCAACGAAGACGTCTCCATCATGCTGGATCTTCACGGCTCATTCGACATGTACGCGAACCACGCCGTGTACCTATGCGGCCAAGTCGTAGACATGCTTTGCTCTTCTGGAAAATGGGAGCAGCGCCATAGTCAACATCTCACCCCGTCCATGGACGGTACAGAGTACATCAATAACTGGTCCCGACTATTCGAGCACTTGGACCGATGGTACAACAACCGGTCCGAGGAGATGAAGCCGCTGCTGACGATACCTTCTCCAATTGGTGACGAGACGAAGCCATTCCACACATTGCTGTACGGCAATGGTCCCGCCACATCCGGGAACCAGATGTACCATACCGGCGCGTTGCTCATGCTGAAGTTCAAGCCCTCGCACGTGCAATTTGCCAGGAAACCTCCTTCTCTGTTGTGGCATGCGCGCCAGATTTGTGCCATCTCAGTCTCGAATCGGCATCATGGCTGCTGGACAAATAGCGTGCAGCCCTTGTGGATTGCTGGTCAGCATATGAGTCACCCGAGCGAACATCGGGCAATCTTGGAGCATTACGAGCTTATTGAGAGGGAGATCGGATGGGCGACGGAGTGGAGAGCCGCGGATCTGAAGGAGTATTGGGGTGAGGTCGATTGAAGGCTGGGGACTCAGTCCTCGTCCTGAATTGCTAAGGAACACATTCTGGGTCGATCTTGTCCTACTCGCACATACCTCATGTTGCCTTATCGCCGGGTGTGACTTCTTCCTCGAAAGTGTGTTTGGCCCGGCTCAATGTTTTTGCCGTCAAAAAGAGCGAAGATATTCCGACGACGATATGATCGATTCGTGCACTGCTGGTTAGTGAGTAAATCCTCGAACGAAACATCCCGGGACGTCTCAGGTGGATCATCGGCAAGCCGACAATCTCGCCCTATCTCCACTCGAATGGAGATCGTCGCGTGGGAATTAATGCGTTTCCCCCTTTGGGTATAATTTGTGACACACCACACTTTGACCGATCCCTATGTGCTGGGTGTCACTCCGTGGTAAGTCTTCATCCGTGGACAAATGCATGTTTCTCCACACCACAGTTTACAAGTGTGTTGAAATGATCCTTGTTATGACGACGCTGGGTCCTGAGCTGGCATGAAAGATGCATCCGAAGGCCTCGATCTCGATCTTGGTTTGTGCGGCTGAATTGTGATCAAGACATCGAAGGCCTTTTCGCGGAGGAAAGTTGGGTACGATCCCTGACCGGGAACAATGCCACGAGATCGGCTAGATGGACAACGCCCAGTGGCCAAGAATACACTTCCATTAATTGCATCTTGCGACAAGCCGGCCGAGGCTCTCGTTCGGCATGTCATTCTTCGTGTTCGGCTCGCCTGTAGTCACCTCGCATGGGCATCCAACCATGAAATGCCTGCATTTCCTATTGTGGGCGAAGCAGGCATGTTCCAAGTTGAGAGCGACATCGAGTGTGGAGCAAGCATGCATACGCCTCCCACGTCGCAATGACACTATCCGTTGGCAGAGAGAGCGCTTTGTCATAAGCATGGAATTCGTATGCTTTTCGATAGATTACGAGATAAGGCGCCTCTGCCTCCCGTCCAGCTCGTGGCTTGTCGGGCAAAGTGGTTTAGTGAACAGAAAGGCGTCAGTGGCAGTTGCCGACTTGCCGACCAGGACAGTCGAATGCAGGGGATCGGAAAGCTTGCTCCCATCACACTTCATGCGCCTCAGAGACTTCAACAACCCGCATGGGACAGATTATCACATATCTCACAGCTTGAATGTAATGTGCTTCTCTGCACCCGCGCTGTCGCACAAGAACGGGTCCGCTCCGGCTGCAAAGACCGCGATAGGAAAATCGAGGGAAATCTATGGAGCAGAGAGGGGTTTTGCGAGCGACCTTCACTGGCACGCCGCTACGGCCACTAGTCACTGCGATCCCCAGACCTAACTCGAACACTATTATACAAGGCTGCAGCAGCCACCGCCTGCTTCCTCCTGCATCCTTCGACTGCCACTGCATCGAATCGACGAGGCGTTTTCTCACGTCGTCTGAATAGGCTCTACCTATCGCTCGAGCTTTGTTTCCACTCTTCCGCCGGGCCTGCTCAAAACATCTTACTCATCTTCCCGCCCTCATATCCTCGCTTACGGCCGGCAGCCCTCGTGGAGCCTTCTGATGTTCTATCGAGGATTCACACCTGGCGAGGAGCGTGCTTCAATCATCACTGCAGTTCTAGCAGAATCTCAGCTCATCCTTCGGAGGCCATTCACTTTTCCGGATCTTCCTTCGTGCTTCAGATGGTTACGTCCGCGGCTACTCAACGCTCCAACAGGTCTCTCGCGAATCCAATACGAACATGCAGATTTCCTGTCGCTATAAGTCCGGAAGCTTGAATCTGCCAACGTGACATACCAATGGATACCAGCTGCAGGCCCGAGGACGGAGGTCACGGCACCATGCGTCCTCCAGGCTCGCAGGCAGACACGGCCGCCGCAGAGGCTCTCCTGAAAGCAAAAATGTCCAGAAAACGAACCAAGACTGGATGTTTGACCTGCCGGAAGCGCCGCATAAAATGTGGCGAAGAAAAGCCAATATGCTCGAATTGCGTCAAATCCAAGAGGATCTGTCAAGGGTACAATCAACGTGTGGTCTTCCGACCACCTACATTCGAGTACCAAGCAATTCCCAACAATGGCGGAGCGCATATCACTTTCCAGGCCGGAACCATGGCTGGACCGTCTGGAGAACCGATCGAGATTCCACACACGTCTGGCGACATGTTTGGCTACACCCAGCTCCGGCCGCGACCTATAGAACATTTTGTGAGTCCCTACGATGGCGCAACTCCGCAGAATGGCCGTGGAGCGCACCCTCAACCGGAACATGCCCAGAATCAAGCAGTTGCACTAGAGCATTTGCATCATGTGGAGGACCCTCAGCAGTTCCGGCAATTCGACCATACGTCTGAGAACTCCTTCTTTACTCAGGGTCACGCAAATTTGCAACCCTTGCATGCGCATTGTCCGAATGAGACTCAGCAGGTCAACGTTGACCCTTTAACGACAATGCCCCACACTGCAGGAGTGTTTTCCTTTTCAGAGAACGGGCACAGGACATCGACTAGTACGACTTCAACACATCCGCGCGGGTCGCCAAGGAGTACAGCATCTTTGCATACTTCTGATCAACAATTTGCGCCAGCATACATACCAATCAGCCAGACGTGGGTGGACAACAAGCCCATGATATCTCCACAGTCCAGTGGTGCAGCGCCGACATCCGCCTCAAGCAGATCCTCATATCCGTGGCCACAACCGCCAGCGCCCATGGTGGCGTCTCCAGCACAATGGACATCATCTGCGTATACGCCCCGTCCAGAGCTTTCGCTGCCGATCGATTATCAATATTACCCAACAGAGAACACACTTGCTCAGTCGAGTTCTCCGAACTCGGCCGCCGGACGGACATCCGTCGCATCCCTGGACTACTACCAATACCAGTTTCCCACCCCTTCGATATCGACCTCTGCACAACTGCTGAGCGCTGCGGCTGTTGAAATGGTGGATGACGACTACTATGATGTCGCTTCCGACGAAGAGATCGACTTTGATGCTGCTGCAGTCCAAAAGCACGAGTGGCAGAGACAGCAGACCCTCGGCAGCTTCCTAGCAATGAACCAGATCCGCGTTCAAGATTTGCAGGTTCGTAGATATGACACCTTCCTATACGAGGGTATTCTCGACCACTACCGAGTTGACGAGGTTGCGAATCCTCTGAGGAATCCGGCGACGGCCCGCGTGTTTGCACATTTCATCTCAGCCACTGGTCCAAGCCTGTCAATTTTCGAACGGCATCCGCGGAACACATCGGTGCTTTTCGCTGAAGGTCCTGTGCCACTGTCGCAGCAAGGCTTGTGGACGTACACAATGCCCATGGCAGCCTTACGTCACCAAGGTTTACTGCATGCCATGCTCGCAATGTCCAGTCTCCATATTGCCAGACTTCAAGGCGGGTCCTTGACGCCGTCTATGCAGCATTATGCCTGGTCATTGAAACGAATCCACAAAGCTGTTGGAAATCCCAAATCCCGTCTCCAACTGACGACCATGGCAGCATCGATGTTGCTGGGGTTCTATGAGGTCATGGCAGCCGACCACATGAAGTGGAACATGCATCTCGCTGGTTCGCGACAGTTGTTTGTGGAGACTGATTTCGTGGGCATGACTCGTGAAGTCTGCCGGTTGAAAGCAGAGAAAGCGGCCAGACAGCGTGGAAGAACGGACCGCTACAATTCTGAAGAGCCACTTCCAATTGATGATTTACTGGATCAGATTCCGGATATTGATGAACGATTTGTGAGCCATCTTGTTGGGAGACAGGTCAGGTATCACGATTACGGCCGAATCGAGCCGCAGCACTCTGTCATTCCGCCCGAGCTGGACTTGAACAAATTTGAAATCCTAAAGGACCTTTACTTCTGGTATCTGAGGCAGGATGCGTACCAGAGCATCGTCAGCGGCAATCCTTTGCTGTAAGTCATCTTACGAACATGAACGATGTGGCCACATCACAAGCTATTGAACCGCATTGCTGACATCTTCACGTAGCTTGGACATCAATCGATGGGCCAATTGTCCCCCAAGAGCACCACTCGGTCGAGCTGACGCGGTGTATGGTACATTCGATCACTTGCTACTCTTGCTCGGAAGAATTGCAGACTTCGCGGCGCGCGATCGTGAGCGCAAGCTGAAACAGATGGAGGCAAATGGCGGTCAGTGGCGGCCAGCTCCAGGCATGAACATTTCTCGACCTCCGCAAGCACCCGGAAGACCAACCGGAGCGGCTGCACCTCCTGCGATGCCGGAGTTCTACGGCATGGCTCCAGCTCCTCGGGCAAACGTACAGATGCCGTCCTCCTACACGCCAATGTACGAGCCAGGACCGACGCCGCAAGGCGCGCAACGGCAGGACGAAATCGACTGGGATCTTCAGGCAGCGACGCAGAACGCACTGGACGAATATGGCTCTATACGTGCCGCTTTACACACCTTTTCGACCAGCCTGGGCGAAGCCTTTGAACCTTTATCCTCGGAGTACCAAGCTCCAATGGACACTCCTTTTGGTCCAGCACTCTTCTACCGTGCATTTGACATCGGAGCTTTATGGTCAGTCTACAACATGGCAGTAATCGTAGCGATCCGCTCGCATCCACACATGCCGCCTGCAGCACACGTTGCCGCCGCCATCGCCGCCCCGGAGACCGCTTTCTTCGCCAACGAGATCGGCCGCATCGCAGCGGGCATCGTGCCCGGTCCGACCGATCAGCCTCTCAATCCCAGTCTTGGGGCGTCTTTGAACGAAAGCTGCATGCCGTCCTTCCTGGCAGCTGTGCAATATCAAGATCCAGAGCAGCGGCGCACGACGGTCACGAGGATCTACTCTATCGCGAAACGGACCGGCTGGGGTAGCGCCGAACTGATCGCGAACGGGATCGAGACAGCTTGGGTGAAAGCTGCCGCGGCGGGACGAGGTCCGCCGTATGAGAGGATTGCACGAACGAACTTTACCAGTAATGATCCGAGGCTGAATGGCAGCTGGGAGCGATTAGATCCCAACGCGACGCCGAATGAAATGGATGACAATGATCGTAGACTCGTCAAAATGAAGGCTACGGCACGCTTGAATTGGGCGATTGGGATCATGGGCGTGGAGGATGACGTTGCGAAGATCAGACTTTCCGATGGGTGAGACTGTAGCATGTCAGCGCAGTCGGTAGTATGCATAGCAAAACGATGTACAGATTTCGGCTTTACATTCTGACACTGTTGATTGTGCTTTGTGAAAGCTTCTGCTAAATGAGCACGACGATCATGAACCTGACTGTGTGCCCGCGAGTACCATCGACTCGACAGTCTGCCAATCGCTGCTGACGGTTGTCAGATTCTCATAGCCGTCCTCCTTCACGACCACATCGTCTTCGATCCTCACGCCTCCCACTCGCCAATACCTACTCAGCACCTCCTGGTCAACCACACCATCCCACTGTCCCGCATCGAGCTCCGCTTGCAACGGATACTTTCTGAAGTAAATCCCCGGCTCATTCGTCACGACCGCACCAGCCGGCACCTTTCCTCGAATGCGAAGATATCGGAAGTAAAGATTCGAATCCTCGTAATTCGCATTTCCTCCCGTGTCGTGCGTGTCCATTCCCAGGTAATGCCCAAGCCCGTGCGGGAAGAAACGGGTCGTGATCTCCGACTTGATGATCTGCTCCACGGTGAGTTCTTTCTTGAGAATACCCAACTCGCGTAGCCCGTGTGCCGCTACGTTATGGGCTTTCATGTGCAAGTCTTCCCATACCATTCCTGCGCGGATCATTTTGAAACATTCGCTTTGCATGAGGAGTACCAGGTCGTAGATTTCCTTGCTCTCCTTGGTGAAACGTCCGTTCTTCGTGATGGGAAAAGTGCGTGTGATGTCAGCACAGTAGCAGTTATACTCGCCACCGGCATCGAGGAGGATGTTGTCTTTTCCTTCGAGAGGCATGTCGTTGTGGACGTAGTGCAGCGTGCTACCCGCCGTGCCGGCGGCGCAAATGCAGCCGTAGGCTTGCTCTTTGCATCCGTTGGCGTGGCAGTGCATGACGAAGACGGCGTTGAGTTCACGTTCGTTGGAGGCTCGACTCGCGGCTGCGAGTACTTGTTCATGAGCGTAGGAGGAGACGATGTTGGCATGGCGGATAAGAGCGATTTCAAAGTCGTCCTTGACGACTCGGCAGGTTTCGATCGCTTTGCGGAGCCACTCGTGGTTGATGTCGGGCTTGAAAGCTACCACGCTGTCGGCTTTGAATACAGCGAGATCCGCGCGGTCCTCGAT
The DNA here is from genome assembly GCA_000223685.2 of Zymoseptoria pseudotritici STIR04_4.3.1. NCBI lineage: Eukaryota > Fungi > Ascomycota > Dothideomycetes > Mycosphaerellales > Mycosphaerellaceae > Zymoseptoria > Zymoseptoria pseudotritici. The sequence goes on from AFIR01000367.1 coordinate 238,427, forward strand.
TACATGGACGATGGTCTGCTGCTTTTGAAGCATGTTCACTAGCGAGTTTCCAGACTTCAGCTCGTCTGTGGTCAGAACTTCGTCGATGTCGTAGCGTTGCAGAGCCTCTTTGGGTTGAAGTGGCATGCCTGCCCACATGACATATTCCGGGTCGACTGGAGGAATCCATAGAGTAGACTTGTCTGACGCAATATCGTATGCGAAGAAGCAATCCGGGAGGTCGCAGCCCGTCAAATAGTAGAAATGCCGCCGTTGTCGGAAATGTGATTCCTGGTCATTGTCCTTGGTCGTGTGAGCTATGATCAACCCGATTCGAAGTACTTTGACCTCACCTCTGTCATTTTGGTACTCTGGCCTTCGAGATAAAGGACCCCACTGGAAGGACCTCCATTATCGGCGATCCATTTAGCCACGTTTCGAGCATGAGCCTTTGCAGGATATTTGCCAGACGGCGGCTTGGGCAGGTCTGGATTGGCGATTGTCTTCCGCGCCATGATATTCCGTGTCATGGCCTCTGTGAACTGTGAGGTGAAGTCCAAGGTAACACACCGGGCAAGCATTCTTGACTGATACACCAAGCTTAGTCACCCAAGTCATGGCAAGCGACGGCTTAAATCTCGAGGACAACATTGAAGCATCGAATGAGGCGAAGAAGCATGTTCTATCTATGTACAACATCTCTGTGACCATCAAGATGTACAGCTCATGATCGCCCCTGCGCCATGATCTCTTTGATTCTCGTCACTGTCTCACTCTCCCCGTCGAACCCTTTGAACGACCGTCCCTTCAATTGCCGCTGATCAGGCAAACCTACTCCAAAGTTCGCATTGGCCTTTGTTCCTGGAGGAGCGACAGCGGGCTCGGTATAAATGGCGCCGCTAGTAGCCTGCAGAATTGGCTCCTCCTTCGCGGTCTTGACCGCGATGGCTTCCTTACTACTGCGCGATGTATTCAAGTAGATGTGGCCCTTCTCATCGATTCGCGCCGTGCCCGGCTGGACCCAGATCTTATTGCCATTCGGTAGGTCGGGATCCAATTCCTGCGTCATGCGGTTGGCGTCGAGCCAATTCTCCTCCAGTGGTAGATCGTCTCGCCTCACCGATCGATCTTGCCATGCGGATCTAGCAATCGTGGGGTTCTCCCTGGCGACCACTCCACCGACGCCGATGTTCGCTGCATTGTCCTGGCCTCCAACTGTGATTCGTGGCCTGACGACTCGGGCGAGGACGGGCGTCCGCTCAGCTTGAGGTCCCCATAGAGGGTGCATGTCCAAGACGGCATTCGAACGAAGGTGTGAAAGACCAGCTGCAGGATGGGTCGTGGGCGGACCGGGTTCGTCGTTCGCAAGCTGGGCTGTGAGCCTACTCGCAAACCCATTGTCATTAACGTGTCCTTCTGGGATGACGCCGGGTAAGTCCAAAAAGTCGCAGATGGCAGCAGTGAGCTCGGAACCCAAGTGCTTGGCTGTGTGCTCTTCCCGTAGTCTTTTCTCCTCGGCATCGTAATTTTGTACGACCTCCTGCCGAATCTGCTGGATACGATATGCCGAGAGTTGTCGAGCGTATCGATCCCTTGATTGTGTCTCTTCGTCTCGTACGCGTTTGTCCACCAGACGATCGATCATAAACTTGCGAAACTCATCCTTTCGAGAACGAATCGTCTTCATTACATATAGATTGAAATCGCCCTCACGCATTCCCGAGATTGAAGGTCCGTTGTATTTCCACCTCTTCACATCGAGAGAGCCTGCTGATTTTGAAGAATCGCTACTCCGTGAGCTCGACGCACGATTCTTGCCCGCATCGGGATCCGTGTTATCAAGGGCTTCCTCATAGACGCTTCGCTTCTGATCCTTGGTAGTGTAGTAGTCTTTATCGTTGACCATCATCGGTATGCCCATTTCCCGCCATTTCCTCTCCGTCAAAGTGTGATCTGCGGCGCTCTCAAAATCGGTGATGTGTTGGATATTGTCCTGCGCGTTGACTCGAATGATCGGTGTGGAAGTATAACGAGTGGCTTTGCCTGGCAGCGGGCGCTTCAAGCCCCAGTCGCCCCGGAAATGTGATGAAGCTGGCGTCGCAATCGCTTGATGGGTGGGATACGGTGTGGTCGCCGTCTCGGATGCGCGGAATAGACCGGTCGAAGAAGCACTGTCGAGTGATGGTGGTGGCAGCGGCCGCGGTAGGGAGAAAAGCCGTGATGTCTGGAGCAGCCGCGCCGTGGGCGAGTGCACCGACTTTGACATGGCTTCGGACCTGTCACACCGGCGTATGTCCTTGCAGCCGTTTGCTGAAGTCCTGGAGAAGGGCGAGATGGATGGATGAATTGACAGAGCTCGGTAGAGATTCATCAATGTATGGAGAACCCAACTCGGCAAGCCCAGAATTTTGGCCGCGGAGGTCCGCTCCGCACTTGCAATGTGCCACCGCATCTTGTCTGCGCATAAAACTTGGAGATGGAGCTGACAAGATCGTCGACCGTAAAACATCGACACTCCGTCACAGACCCGAAATGACTGCTACTAACACCAATGATGGAGAAGTCCAGCCCGGACCTTCAAGCGCAGGTTACGATCCAGGACAGTTCTTCTGGAGCACTCGCGTGAAAGGCCCATCTCTAGCAGGAACACTTATTTGGGTGACTCTTCGGGCATTGGATCTCCCACTGCAACTCTGGTTCCTGCGGTCGGGCGCGGTCAACGTGCTTCGCCGGCTAGGCGCGACGACCGTACCACAGCCCATCAATGTGAACACAGGAACAATGCTCGGCCTAAGTCCATACCACACGCTCATCTTCGGACTCGCGGTCGGAAGCAGTGTCAAGCAGATCTACTGGAAGCTCTTTATCGGGGACACTGTGATGCAACCGACATTCGCCGCTGGCGTAGCGGCGTACAACACCGTCCTGAACAGTGCAAACACACTTCTGGCTGTGTGGGCGGTGACGACCCAACAGCCGAGTGATCAGTCCAGCTGGAGAGCTTTCATCACAAGTGCTCCGCTCGCGCTTCAGGTTGGGATGGCATTGTACGCTGTAGGCTTGGGTACCGAGTGGTACTGCGAGGTACAGCGTAAGGCATTCAAGGAGGATCCTGCCAACAAGGGAAAGCCGTTTTACGGCGGACTATTCGGCCTTGCTCGTAACATCAACTATGGTGGGTACACTTTGTGGAGAGCTGGATATTCACTCATCTGTGGTGGACTTGCGCCTGCCGTGGTTGTTGCCAGCTGGCTTGCAGGCGACTTCTGCATGAGGGCAATCCCGAGTATGGACGCTTATTGCGAGAAGAGGGTAAGCGAGACCTGCTACATGTCGATTCTGTTCAGCTCTACTGACATGCAGCGTCTAGTACGGCGAACAGTGGCAGCATGTGAGAAGGCAAGTGCCGTACAAGCTTCTACCCGGGATCTACTGAAAGAGTATCATGAGGACGATTGTGTCCTCGGAGTGACTCCGGTGCGTCCAATGTATTGAGGCATTGGGCATCGAGAAGCATGATTTGCTTCCTTGCAGTATGTGGGCATCATGCAGTACATCATCGTAGGACCCAACCGAATGTGGTTGATGTGAGCGAGAACTTCTCATCAAGGAACAGGCGTTCCCGGCTGTGAGCCTGGCACTATTGGGTTCACTAGCGAGGATGCCCTGCAGGTCACCCCAAACGGAAAATGGCTGTTTAGTGAAGGCTTGGAGTCAGGGTTCAGATCAGATACCTGCCCTGATAAGCGTGGGAAAGAAATTGTTTTCGATGTTTGTAAGAACCGATATGTTGGTCGAAGTAATTCGGTCGAGACCGACTAAGACTCGGTGACTGTCGGAAGAAACACTGGAGCAGTTTAGTGGACCTCGAATAGCCGGCGGAATGAGAAGCTGGCCTGTTGCTGGTCACACGCGATCAAGTCGTTCTACTTTAGCGGGGACGCTCGCTTTGTTGGAGGAAAGTCCGAATGACCTCCACCCAAGACCCAAGGCAAGTCGTGACAGCCGGGAATCTTACCATCCACACACGTTCCACTCCTCTCCGCCACCTCACTGTCAGCAGAGTATCGCCACTGCGGACCATGCGTGCAGTGAATGAGCAAGTTCACGGGCGCACATGACAATACCCTCGACCTTTGCCCGCTCGGTCGCGTGTCTCTCTCTCCCACCAACAACACCACCCCGAACGACCCCGCGATACCGATCGACATACTTGCCCGGAAGTAAACCGGAGTCCATGGGACTTTCGAAGAAGACGACACCCGCATTGAATACATTGTCATACTGAGGGTAGGTATGGAAGATGGCGTCTCCCAGACCCCTGCTGTTGTCGACTCAGCAGTGCCAGTCGAGTCACCGCCGCCCCCGCCCGACCCCAATTTAGACGATGCGACTACGACTGTCCCGCTCCATCCCTCCAAGACTGAAAAGTCCGACATCCCGCTCCAACTCAGCAGCGAGGATTGGAATATCGACTCAGTCTCAGCGCTGGGCGCACTGCGCATGCTCGTCGAGGCCCTGGAGCGGCTCGCTGACGCAACGGGAAACATTCCTCCGACACCGCCAGTCTCTCGCCCGACCACACCTCGGCGTATGGAAGCTGAGCGCGCCGCTCGTCGACTATCTTCGACGCCATTCAGAGCCGCCGGTGCTGGCGGACTTCCAGCGTTGGAAATTGGAAGTCCTGAAGCGCATCCTCACGAGCCCATCACGGTGGATGTCGGATCACACGCCGAGGACATCGCAGTGCAACACGCCGCTATCGCACGCCGTTTCTTCTCGAAGACCGCACCGCCATTCTCGCTCAACGATTACCTACTCCGCTTCCACCACTTCTGTCCCCACTCGCCGGGCGTGTACCTCGCCGCGGTGTCATACATCTACCAGCTCTGCGTGTCAGATCTGATGGTACCTGCGACCGACCGAACGATCCACAGACTGTCGTTGGCAGCGATAAGAGTCGCCGCGAAAGCGTTGGAAGACAACAAGTGGGCACAAGAGCGAGTAGCCAAGGTGGGAGGTGTCAGCGGACAGCAGCTTTTGAACCTTGAAGTCACGCTGTGCTTCCTTTTGGATTTCGAGCTGTTCATCGACGAAAAGATCATGGCGAGGAGGATGTTCATGCTGCAAGAAGCTGCACGACAAAATGTTGGAGCAAGAGGACGATTGAGTGAACAATTCAAGCTCCGGCTCCCGATGCGAGTGAAAGGCATCAAGTGAGGAAGGAAAGCGGGCGAGATCAATGATCGAGCAATGCAGAACATCGGAAGGTGCACTGCAGCCTGTTATGATGCATACGGCTTTCTTTTGATCCGATGCCACACACGAGATGCCCTCGGGCGTCTCTGAGTCTGGACGGACAACATCAGTACATCTTGAACCAGTCAAGATTTATTTGAACGACAGAAATGGTCGTGAAGTACGACTTCCGGAAGGCACATTCTCAGCGCCTTCGACATCGAATGATGCGAAAGTCACCGATGCGATCTCACCGCGCGGCAGCGACAGTCCATTTAGGCTCCCATGCCTCCGCACGGGACCAAGAATGTGAGCTTGTGTTGCGGATCCCCCGAGAAAGCTCTCTCGAGAACCCGGGCCTGCCTCCGGTGAATACATCTTGCAGCGCCATTCAAGCTGAATACGACGGTCGTTCAGGATTGTGCCGCTCGAGAATTCGCTGCTTGCTCAACATCGGCCGCGGGCGGTTCCAGAGCGTGGGCACCTGAAGCCGCAGTGCGCTCTCAAGGCACCGAAGTCAAGCGCTCAATGCGATCGTTCTACAAGCACGCGATGCTGGACGTTACATGGACGGATTGAGCTCGACGCCACGTTGACAGTGATGCAACAGAACTGCTGCCACAACAACTGCTGCCGTGCAGGAGGATGTTGGTTTCTGCCTCGGACCAAGAGCCGATCTTGCAGCTTCTCAGCTCGACATGGTTCAGAAGCTTGCCGAGCTTGGCGGCAGACTGGGCTGCATGATGCGGGAGGGGGAATTTCCGAAGGCTGCTCGAGCGTCGGGTGGGAGGCTACCATGCGTACTGATTTGCTTTGCTGGACCGAGAGCACATACGGAGGAGTGCATGTGTCTATTGCTCTGAGGTCTTGGGCAGTGCTGGCTCGCTTGAAGAGCCAGAGCTTGTTCCGGCGGAATCGCAGAAGACAATCAACAGAGTTCTGGCAGTGCATATGCACAATGATATCGAATGGCCACGGATGGCTGTAATGAGAACGGCAGGATTGCATCGCGTGAACGATCTCTTACGTGCATGTTCACCTGAAGTTATTGGTGTGCTTGACGCCTGAGTGTCATGGTGGCCTGTGCCGAGTGGCTGAGTACGACCGCGCCTCCACAATCCATCAACATTGCTTTTCCTGCTGACCTCCATCCTCGACATTGACAACTCCAGCGACATCAATGGAATGGTTCATCGACACACGAATAGCACCGCTCTTCGTCATGCGGACGAAGAGATTTTCCGCCTGGTGTGGCATGTGTGCGCGCCGCGTCTGACAGTACATGTCCGAGCGAGGCCGCCGCTCGCCTGAGGCCTCCTCTTGCAAGATGGAGTCCGCCGCCCGTAGCGATGGTGGTATGCGTGGTATTTTCATCTTTTCTACGTCTTTGAATCCTTCACCGGGCGGTGCATCACCGTCGCTTCAAGATCTCTACGCATCTGTCCTTCTGTCGAGCCCTGTCGGCATTCTGAGACCCAGTTCCCAATCCTTTGGCGCCGACTGCAGGACCACCAGCATCTACATTGGCGGCCCGTTGTCTCATACATAAAGCACTGCCGATGCGAGTGTGAACTCTGGGTTCCAGTTTGCTATTCATTGCTGCAGCCACCCGCCATTGTTCGCGTCTACCGCCGCCAATCCTGCTAACCGGTCAAACAAAACGACGTGAAAGACATCTCACTTGATTAACACAGTCTTTGAATCAACGCAGCCGACTTAAAGATTGCAGGTCGTACGCTGGAGCACTCAAGAAAACAGTTCAGCAAACGTCTTTAGTTCCTGGAGCCTGGTCCTCTGCCCCGATTGAGCCGCCTAGAGTCGACGATCGATCAGTACAGCTCAACTTTTGACAACGACCAACCATTTTACAAGCCACCAACAACGACTACCCTGGACCACACTCCACTCGGACTTCAAAGTAGGCATCCATATACGACTTAACATCTGGAAGGAGTCTCCACTCGGTCAAGCTTAAACTCTTCATTCAGACTATCGCCACAATGTGTGTCATCGAGGAGAAGATCTATCAGCACGCCAATGGACGTCAAGAGATCCGGGTACACCAGCATCGCTGCCACAATGCTTCGGGCAGCGGTCTATGTCACCATGTGGAACGAATAGCAGCTGGACCTGTGCAGATCAGCGAGATAAGGCCATCATCCCCGACCTCACGTCCGTCATCAGTCGAAGTCGTGACGGAGGGGAGGGATGGCAAACAGCGTCGGTATCAGGAAGTCCGTCGACGATCGAGTAAACGCAGTTCCACAACCTCCAACAAGAACCCACGAATGGACAGCCCTACTTCTCCATCATCGCGAAGGCACAGGAGATCGCGTCCAGAAGCGCCAGAGCCGCCGCCATCAAGGTTGGAGGATGCTTCTGTCCAGCAACAATACGAAGATGTCGAACGAGTGCTAGCTGACGGCACGGCAATCTACAATCAGCCGCCGTCTCTATACATACCCAGAGCAATTGGCGAGAATGAGCGACTATCTTCGGCACGACGATCATCGTTCTCGAGCGTCTCAGCGGAGGTCGACGAATCCGAGGAGCCACGACGATCTGCCTTGCGGGACGACCGACCACCAAACCTCATCGTTGATACGGGCGCCTCGATGACCGACACCACCTCCTCTGTACACACCTCCGCTCCTGGCCTCGGCAACTTGCCACGCTTCTCTCAATCTCGCCATGACTCTGCCAATGCCATCCCCTTCCGGATCGTCAAAGGAAAGCAGCGCGTACGCGCAGACTCCACTGCCGACGATGACGAGCAGCTCTACCGTCGGAGTCGCGATGAGGATGAACGACAAGCAGACGTCGAACGAGAACGACTAGCCACATCTGAGCGTCGGCGCCGCCGGGCTGTTGACGATGACCAGGCACAGAAGGAACGCAGTCGACTTGCCGACTCTGCACGCCGCCAGCAAGATGCCGTCGACGAAGAACAGGCCGAGAAAGAACGCATTCGCCTCTTCGCCTCGTCACAACGCCAACAACAGGCCATCGACGAAGATCAAGCCGAGAAGGAACGCAATCGACTCGAAGCTTCCCAGCGTCGCCATAAACAAGCTCAAGACGACGAGCAAGCTCGCAAGCTTCGCGATCACATGGCAGCAGGCGAAAGTCGGCAACGTGTACGAGCCGCTCGAGAAGCAGAGGCCGCCGCTCTCAAACGAGCGGAGGCTCACGAGCAAGAGGAACGACGCCGTATCGCTGCGGAAGAAGCCAGGCGCATGCGTCATCGCGATCATGCTGCTTCCGCGCTGGAAAGACCAGAGATGGACGCCGCCACGCAGCGAAAATTGGACGACGAATACGACCGTCTCTTGTTCGAAAGAGATGTGGCCGAGTCCATACGTCGCTCCGCCGAAGACGCTCGGTACGAAGCACAATCTAGCGTACCACGCCCGCCTGTCATCTCAGCGCGCGTGTATACACCATCCCAACTATCAGAAGTCTCGTCACCTGTGACCTGGCCACCGGCAGTCCACAACTACGCCCCAATCTCCACCTCGAGTTCATCAGCCGGTCCATCTACGCTCCGGCAGAAAGGAGAGGCGGCCATCCGGCGGGAGCAAGGCCGTGGCCAGCCAGAGCGACAAGACGCCACTACGGGTGAAAGACGACGGAGAAAGCAACGCGAAAACGAGAGCATCGACGCGGCAATGGAGGAAGTGGATGCGAGGATGAATGCAGGGCTCGGAAGGTCACAGTCTGTAAGGGAGCGTGGAAGAGAGTACAGATCTGAGAGGACGCAATATTATCGATAGCAGGAACGGACGAGTTCGGGAGACTGGCGTTATATAGTTATAGATGCTGGGCATGTATCACTAGTGAGGCGGTCTGGATGTACACTTTGATGTGAACAGACTTGTATTCCATAGCAGGCTCACTGTGCTTGCCATTGTAGAATTACACTATTCACTTCACGTCGAAATGCCATGGAGCAGTCCTCGATCTGCTCGGTCCATCTGCTGAAAGTGATCCAACCGCTTGCCCATGCCTCGTGATGTCGTCAGGCTTACGATTCCCATAGCTCCCGTTCCGTATCCTCAATCGACTGTCCTCTTCCTGCCCACCATGCTCATGCACCTGAACCGATCGAAGTCTCCCTCCCAAGACTCTGCAGGCTCTGCTGATTCGCAACAGCTCCACTGCCAGTCATACCCGGAGGCGCACCAAATGCACCACCAGCTGTCGGACCCACAGCAGCATTCATCCCATTCATTTGAGCTCCAGCCGGCCGATCCACATGTCGTTGATCGAGCTGATCGTAGTCCAGGATGAGTTCCCGACGCTCGCGGCGCCAGTTGCTCGGCTCGAAGAAGATGTAGACGCCTCGCTCGGTGCGGTCGGTCAAGCGGACTGGAGCAACGCCCATCGGGGCGCCATTAGCGAGGTCGACGACTGGCAGAGCGCCCGTGTTGGCTTCGCGGGTGTCTTTCTGTAACCACTGGCGGAGGACCTTGTGCCAACGCCACTCGCGGATTGACAATTCTTGTGCCGCCAGCTCTTGTGCAACATCACGCGGAGCGGTGTAGAAGACTTGAAAGAGTGTTTCTGAATCACGTCAGCGGGAAGTGAAGTGTGATGCATGCACCGAGATTATCAACATACCGTCGCTGAAGGCGTTGATCCTGGAATGCATCGGCGGCACGTTGGTGACCATGTAGGCGGTGGGAACCTCGAATGCGGGAACCGGATGACGACTTCTGCTATCATACATTGAACCTGTGCCGGTGGCGTCTGGGAACACGTGGAAAGTCGGGTAGAGAGGTTCGGACGAGTCGAGGTCCATTCCCAGCGTGTTGAGATCTTGACCCATGCCAAGCACAGAGTTGCTCCATTCAGGAGGAATTGTCGCATCTGGCTGTCCGCCTAGGTCGTACTGCTTCCGAGCCTCGAATATCGCACTCAGACCCATCAGACCGAAATGCTCTTGATCGCTCATGTCCTCCCACTTCTTCACGCCTGAGGCAGGCTGGGTAGAGCTTGGTGTTTGATTTGATTGCGGCTGGCTTTGTGACTGGTTCTGCGGGGCTGACGTGCTCGGGTCCTGCTGGCTCTGCTGAAAATTGTTAGACGCATTTCGAATGGGCAATTGCGTCTGCTGGCCATTTGGCTGCGAGTGAGCTGCTTCAGGAGATTCGAGGGTGTCGGAAAAGCCATTCGACGGGCGGATCGAGCCACCGTTCACTTGTCCACTCAGAGGCGGAAATTCATCGCCAATGTTACCGCCGCGGTCAATTGCTGCTTGATTTCGTGGGCCGTCGAATTGGTCCATTGATTGGTGTGACGGTGCCGTTGACGGCGCGCGTTGTGCGGAATGCTGCTGCGGTGGAGCCTGCGATTGCTGCTGCTGTTGTTGTTGAGGAGGCTGGCGGATGACATTGCTGTTCCATCCGCTGTTCTGCTGTGGGCGTGCGCCTGGTCCTGTCGATAATGTGGGAAAGTCACTAGAAGAATTTATGTCAGCATCGAAGCTCTTCGCAACGCTCGTGGTGCTTCTGTGGCGAGGCATGGCGTTTGCAGTGGGCAGTGTGTCGATTGTCGTAGGCTCGGTGTTGGTGAGGGCGGCGGTTTTGAGCTTCTTCAATATTTCGTGGAGCTTCACTCTCGCCGCCGTAGAACCATCGCCGTTTGCTGTGCCACCCCGCCAATTGCCAACAATCAAAACAATCGAACCACCCCTGCGCTGTCGCCGGAAATGAATAGAGAACTCTCGCATGGAGACTCACCTCATATCGATGGGACCTTGTCCACTACCACCTCCCATCACTTGTGCGAACCCCGATAGCTGTTGCGGTCGTCCTTGTGCAAGTCCAGGCGCACCACCAGCAAGTCCACCAAAAGTGTTGCCTGTTGCTGGAGCGCCAAACGCCCATCCAGCTCCAGCATTGCCATTGCCCAGTCCCGTCTTTTGTGTGTTCTGTAGTCTAGGCGTTTGCCGTGAATTTGGTTGTGTGCCGTATTGATTCATTGCCATTCCTCGGAGAGGCTGCTGGCCGCCTGTATCGTCGAGAACACTGTCAGCTCGGTCTCTTCGGGTGCTGTCGTGCTGGATGAAGTCGAGAGGCATTTCTGTGAAGCGCTTCTTGCGTTGCGCCATGTTCTGAGCGGAACGTGGCTGTCGCCAGTCGTAGCACGTGAAGCCAACGCGAAATACAGAATGCTTCAAGCAGACATGCTGCAGACTCGAAACTCCAGCAGAATGTACCTACCGGAGCGCGCATTCATGATGTGAACCTTCCCGTCTTCGCAGATACCTCCTGCCCTCACAGCCTCCTCTTGCTCTTCGTGTCGCAATGGTTGTTCGATAGCCCGGTGGGTTCGTTCGCAGAAGTCGTATGGATCGAGTCCGGTATCGCCGTCGGGTGGTCAGGTCGCGATAACCACAAATACATTCAGAACTCGGGAACTTGCTGAACATCTGCGGAGGTCGTCGCTGGCGCGAGATGCGTGCATGATATCGCGGCAACACCCGCCGCGCATAAAGTTGGGGCTAGCCTGCAGGCTTGACGGGCGACTTGGGACTTCGCGGATGATGATGAGCCTCAGGCAGTTTGGCTCGTGAGCAGCAGAATGAACATGTCTCTGATATGAGCATGATAGAACAGTTTTCAGGTAGATGGCTGGTATCGCGATGTACGGCATAGCAGCAGCTTTGCAAGTCCTCCCTCAGGTACGAATCACTGCTACGAGGTTCTGGCTAGATCGTGGATATCATTCATACAATACATCAATGCCCAACTGCGCAGACGATGCGATGGACTGAACCACGAACTCTCTTTACCATGAGTCCACATTGCAATAACGCACACATATACATGTCGTCTCCCGGTACTCTCATCTACATTCGCTCAAGCATGAATCATAACCTACTATGCCTCCTTCTCTTGCATCTTCCTCCGTGCTGCCAGCACCATCTCCTCCCTCCGCTTCTTCAAAGCCTCCGCCCGAGCATTCTTGTCCGAGCTCCATGCATTCCGCTTCTGCTCCTCACTAGGCACAGCCTCCTTCCCTTTCCCGTTCACCCGTGACTGTAGGTTATACCTCGTAATCAGATCTGGTTGTGTCGCTGTCGGTCTCTTAGGGCCGCCTGATGCACTACTTTGTGCTTCTGCTGGTGAAGGAAGGTCCGGCTGGAACGAAGGTGGTGGTGTCTCTAATCCTCTTCCTCCCAGTACTCGTTCTGTCGTCGCACCGACGTTGCCGCCGTTCCGTTGGAGGTCCCACGCTATGCTTCTTCGGTCGAGTTGTGGAAAGACGGCGGAGACTTGATTGACTTTGTTGATGTCGACTTCGTTGCGCCGTGCGGATGGACTAGATGTAGCGCCGGATCCAGGGCCGTTGGGTTTGCTCATGAACCACCGGATGGCGAGGAAGCCAACCACTGCGACTGCGAGGAGTTGAGGGATGTTGATCGATGTCGGGCCATCGTGCGCCATCGCTGATCGAGGGTTGCGGCCGGCGGGTCGGGGTGGAAGTTGGGCACGAGACAGAGGTGATCGGCGAGGTGAGGCGGTCGGAGGTGCAGCTCGTTGGCTGATTTGGACAGCTTTGGCGTGTTAGGCGATTCTAGGAGGTGTATGGCCCGGTGGAGGAGATGTACATGTAGTAATGAAGACTGATTGTCAAGAACAATGATGCCCGGCTTCTAGATCTGGTGCTCGATGCTCGGGTGGCTCGTGCGGCTAGCTGCGCCACTAACCCTGAGCCTGGGAAGCATATTTCTCGACGTTTAGACGTCTCGACGTCCTCTGCATCGACGTACAACGATCAGGTGGGACTTATGATGAGCAATGTGATATGACAAAAGCGCGCGCATGGCCGAATACCCAGCGAGCTGTACGAACGAGCTTATGTCAGTCCTGGACCATTGCTACAGACCCGAAAAATACTCGCCGTCCGAAACAAAAACTCCGGCTGCTCCTCTCTACACGCCCCGCGGCGGCGCCTTCACCTCGATGTCTTCCTCATTACACACGGTGCAGGTCACCCGCTTCCCGCGCCAGCTGGCCTCGCTACGGCTGTATGCTGCTGTGACATGCAAGCGGTGACGCCGTCTACAAGATCAACAATCAGCCAACAGCTTAGACCTGGACGATGGTATCTGCGTACACACCTTCTACCGGGCGCTGTATCAAAGGCCGATTCTTATTCGGACTACGTTGCTGTGATACCAGCCAGACAGAGTATACATACGACAATAAGGTGTCTGATGGCATTCTGGCCAAACAACGTGTTCTCCTGAGGCATCTGCGCAGTCAGGAAGAGTGCTGGCAACTGACTTCGAAGGCTGGTAAGGATTGTTGGGCAGCTTCCATGTACTGTTGGAAAAGTGCTCTACTATATTATATGTACGGCTGGTAGGGTGTGCAAGAACCCTCCGTCGACGTGTGCACGTACGACTACAATGCATGCAGCTACTCTACTACTTGCACAGCTATACAAGCCGGCATGTCGCAATACATGAACGGCATTCCAACTGTCCCGGTCAGTCACCTGCAATGCGACATGCGTGTTCTGCTGACCTACCAGGTCGCATACATCTACTCCTACATGTATGGCTAAGAAGACGTCTTAGTAACGTACCTGTCAGCGATCATCTATACGTACATGTACGGCTGAAAGAACGTCCTGGTGACTTACTTATCAGCGTATATCTACCCGTACACGTATGGCTAGAAAGACGTCCCGATCAATCCAAGCGGCCGGATCCACGTACGGCTAGAGAGACGTCCTGGGTAGAACAGGTGGCCGGATCATCCATCTGTATGCATCATGCATCCAAGGCGGCCTTGTATGGGGTTGCTGTGCGCGCGATCGATGTTTGGCTCCCTCTACCCCCAATGGCACACCCACTTGGTCGACCATATCCGCGCACTGGCCCTGCATCACAAGCTAGGCAAATCACACCGGCCGAAGACCTTGCTCGGTGCGCCGTTCCTTACCATGGCGTATCGTCAATTGGTGAAGACACAGACAAGTGTCGACAACCTCAAACAGCACTATCTGGCTTGGCATCTTGCATATATTACTGGTGTGAGTCCCGGAAGCATCACCGTCTGCCCAGGGTGCGAGCAAGGAGCGTCTCATGGCTTGTCCGGAGTCATTCGCGATGAGGACGAAGAGATGCGATGGGCAGACATCGAGTTCGTCCAGCTCAATGGATTCGCTGGTATCGCGTGCAAAGTCACATTTCGCTTCATGAAAGATCACTGCGACCCATACGCTGGGAAGATCGTCATGCCCAACAAGATCTTCACCCTGCTGGCAACTTGCGGCAACTACCAGGAATTGAACAGGTCGGCAATTCATGTCGCGCTGGCGTTTTCTCTTGGCCTCTGCCCATTCGCAAGCATCTTGGAGCTGTATGCCTGCGACAAGGTATATATTCCGGCAGACCCGACAGTCGCCGAACAGGCTGTGCTGATCCAAGCAACTCAGAGTGGCGAGCTAGATGTCACCAAGGCCATGAAAGAAGCTGCGCTTAACACAGAACTGCGCAAGGTGGCCATCGACATCGGCATGCTGAAACGTGTAAGCATGTACTCGTTCCGTCGAGAGGCGATCATCGAGATGCAACGTGCTATGGGCACAGAGCTGGCGCGAACCTTGGCCAACCACATTCCCGACTCTGGCACAGTCCTCACCTACGACGTGACTGGCATCTCGGACCTGGATGTCACGGCTCTGCGCCTCGGCGAGGAGCAATTCGGTCGCAAGGCCATTCGCGAGGCTTTCCAATCCGCCACGCATGCCAACGCCACGTACACCGGTGAGAGTCAGGGCCCCGACCTCGCGGCAGAACTGCAGAACCGCGTCGAGGTCTCTCTCTATCGCCGCCGATCCTAAACACATCGACATCGAGCCTCAACTCTCCAACACGCTCAACGGAATCGCCACCCTCCTCAACATTGGGCCCCTTCCGACTGGCCACGCTGTCTTTGCTGTCTACCACTCGCTCCTGGCCGACAGGAAGACAGAGCAGGCGGATAATGCGAACAAGACACTGGACGCAATCCTCTACAAGCGCAAGACAGCCCGGAAAGTGTCGTCGTTGCGGTATCATCGTCGACAATTTCGGGCGTAGTGCGGGCAGCGAGGCAAACCAGTATATCGTTGTGGGATTCGCCGAGTGCGTATGGCGCTATGGATGATCGAAGCAAGGCGAGGTGCTCCTTTGTCGGATGGTGTGTATTCAGTATACGGGTGCAGAGGGCGCCGCAAGATAACACCATAGAACATTATCAAGCCCAGACATTGAGTGTGATCTGGGGCAGGGCGTAATCTTCATCGTGAACTTACTTTTCTTCGCCACATCCACACAAGGAGATGCCAATGAGAACTGCAGAACTGAGACCTCCTGCAACCGCACTCGGCTAAGGCAGGCCTGGAGGCTGGAGCCGACCACTGCTTAAGGTGCCGTAGTCCACTGTCATGTCCTGGCTCCTCGCAAGTCGCAACCATCAGCTTTGAGGAGTGAAGTCAGCCCCGCTAGCTAGCACTTCGAGATTTTAACCTCACGTGCCTCACCTTTAGCAAGAACGCGTCTTCCACTTTGACGAGTTCCGGTCTAGGCTATCTGTCCCGGATCCAAAAAGTTTGTAATTTTGCGTAATTTTGCTTCTTCAACAAAACGACCAACACGCGACTCGAACGCGCAACCTTCCGCTCGCATCTGGGCCTGTAGAGAGCCGTAGGAGGCGGACGCTCTACCATTGAGCCAATCGGCCAAACACAAAAGTTTGCCAGAATCTCACGACACTTGACACTAAACACAAAGCACACGACACTTGACACTTGACACTTGACACCGCACATGGCACACGACACAAGACACCCAACACCTAGCACACTACACATAGCATGTAAATTATAGTGAAATTACGACACAAAACAAAGATTATGTGTCGCGAGGTAAAGCTACGATAAGACCCAAGACCTAAAGCCCAAAGCGCACACTACTTAGACTACTATCGGGATAATTAGTAATAGCACTATACTTAATACTAACCTTCGGGAGGAAATAGCATCTCTGCGGCACAAGTCCGTTTATTAGTATTTGGACTATAGAGATTATCTATCTAAATAAAACTTTATCGAGTTTACTATCTGCTGCTCGTCGACAGGACAGCAGACAACATCTGCCTTCTCGATTTAAACTTATCTAAGAATAGCCTTGCGATAGCCGGTGTTCTGTAGATTCGCAGGATCTTTCGCCTTAGACTTTCCTAGAGCTGCGGTCTGCGGTGGAGCTATCTTTCCGCCTAATGCCGCTAGGATTCTCTATACTGCGTAACGTAGGTTAGTATAAATAGAATTCGTTAACGCAGAAATACTTATAACCGAAACTCTACGTTATTTAGTAGATGCTTTGCATGCTAGTAAGGAACTCGGACCTCTTTATAGGGGAATTCTAAATGTTGCTTAGCGGGGTAGTAATCGCGACTTCCTCTCCTAGTCCGCGAACTAGTCGTTTAATGCTATCGCATATAGTATTAAAGTCGAGCAGGTACCTAAGGGGATCGACGTCTTCCTTTAAGAAGGCACTGCCCTTTTTAAATAGTAATAGATTTGCCCTAAAGAACGTTAGCACTAGCATACGCTCTTAATCCTGCAGTACCGATCTAAAGAATTTAGAATTATTTCCCGACCGTCTGCTACGCGGCGGCTAGCGGCTATGCTCGAAAAGATTCGTTTCTGTCGATAGCATAAACAGGAATAGGTCCGCCGAGCCGCGACTAGCGGCATTATTCTGTATATAGGACCTATAGACCGATCCGACGAGAATAACGTGCTTTTAACCCTTACAAGGCAATGTCTAGTACGCAGGGCGCATTACTAGCGGCTGTCTAATAGTGCCGGTACTTAATCTACCGCTAAGGTTAGCGAAGCGCATAACAACCCCTTAGCTACTGCTATTATTCCGATCGCGTCTAGTAAATAGCCTTAATAGCAAGATACTAAGCTCCTAGTAACGGTAGCGATCGGTATCGGTCTACTTATAGTCTATAACGAAGTAAGTCCCGCAAGGATAGTAAAGGTCTAGAGGATATATAACTATAAAGCTATCCTTTGCGAAGACCTCGTTTATGCGATTAGCGAGTCCGGGCAGACCCTTGTCGTAGTAGTCGCCTCCTCTTCCTGTAGAGTCTTCCGGAGCTAATAAGTCTCCGGCGTTAGCGGCATCGAGTTCTGCAAATCCCGTGCTCCCTAAGCTTATTATTAAGGCTAGCGAGCTCTCGTCTACGCGAGCGCTACGAGACGCGGCATCCGCCGCTTTTATAGCATACGGTGCTTCTATAACGATCCTCTTTAGCATCTCCTCCGCCGAATCTACACAAAACCTTTCGTACATAGGTCTAGGTAGTAATGTAGTAGTAGCCTATTCTAGCCTAGATTCGTAACGAGGCATGCAAAAGATTCTGCGGGAGCTAGGCTTAGACTATATAAGGAAATGCTATTGCTAATACGGTAAGAATAGCGAGTAATTAACCCTAGCAAAGCGGAAACTGTTCTGCCCTGCTTTGTGTTTAATCGTAAGGGGCTCCGCTATTTAGTCCGACTATAGCTAGAAGTCGCTAAAGAAAGGCGCTATGTAGTTAAAATCCATAGTCTAGCCCGCGGACTTAATAGCATCTGCTAGTTCGAGAATAGCTCCGAGAGACGTAAGTTGTGCTTTAATAATCGGCCTTAAGAAGGACCGCGGCTGCGATAGAGTAGGCGACTAGGGTGTCGGGGACTATCCCTCTAGCTCGACGTTCGTCGAAGGGTTCCGGTACTACCGGCTATGCCGCGCTTGCAGCAGACCTTTAATAGCCTCTGCAAGGTCGTTAACGTAGACTAGGAAAGGCACACACTAGGCTAGCGCTCTACAGACTAACAGGTCGAGTCCGGATATTATGTTAGTCGACTTTTCGAAGACTTCCTTTAGTATAATAGCGATATAGTCGAACAGGACATCGAAAACGATTATATACACCTCGGTCCCTTCGCGGAACACTCCTAGATTAGGCATAGTAAATGCGTAAGCGTAGTTCTTTACTCTAGTCGGTCGCAGGCTCTAAAATTTAATATCGAGGTAGAGGAGCTTAACTTTATTCGGGTAGTTATCGATCTAGCGCTACATAGCTAGCTAAGTAGAGCCTAGGGGTAGAAGCCCGGATATAAGCTGTAGGTCGTAGATCTACGCGCCGTTAACCGTCGAGAGCTCGAACCCTGCACCTCGTTAGCATTGTGGATTAATATGCAGGCTGTACACACCTTTAGCTATGCGGATCCCGAGGGTCTGCAATTTGTCTATAATGCCGAAGAACTAGGCTTCGGCTAGCTAACTACCGATAGTAAGCTGCGAGCCGTTCTTAATAACAGGCTACAGCTTCTAGACAAGCTAACCTCGTTCCGAAGGCAGCATTGTAGCGAGCTCCGTAGCTAGTCCCGAGGTGTGTAGTTCTATATTAAGCACGTGCGTGTTTTAGTTTAGAGTGTCTTAAAATATTTGTAAAAAGTACTAGGATAGCGTAGAAGACTATAGGACTATCGAAAGATAGTCGTTAAGATTATTGCTACCTACCTTATTATATCTTGTTCTACTCTAGATTCCTCGACCGCTTCGTTGCGGGGCCGCTATACATAGCAAGTGTCTTATGCAGTTAAGTTGCGCGAGATTAAGCTAGTACTGTAGACGCAAGGATGCGAAGGAGCTACTGCATATCCGGAACCGGCTATGCACTATATATCGGCCTAGTTTCGCCGACTGTAGGGTCTTATTATCTACATTATTAGTCTATACAAGCGTGCGAGTATGCTTAGCTCCTTACTAGCTTCGTTCCCGAGCTGCTCCGGACCTATTTAGCTATTTCTGTTAATTAAGGATACCGTCGTACACGTCTGCATACGGCCGTACGCGAGATAAGGCCGCCGGCTCTAGGAACTAATCGAGAAGTGCTATGTAGAGGCCCTTAACGCTGCTAACGTTATAAGATTCGTGCTAATCTAAGCAGGCTGCAGCATTGCAGTAGAAGTACTACTATACAACAATCCTGCCCGAACGTACCGCCTATATCTAGTATAGGCCGCCTCTCCTCGTCTTTAGACGTTAGTCGACCTTACGTGCGAGGATCTTTAGCTTAGGTTAAAGCAAATCGTAGAGAGGCGTTAACAAGAACGTGTTCTAAATCTAGAGTAGACATATTATGCTTCGATCCTGCATTACGTCGTCGATATTTGCAGCATCGCAGACGAAGCTAACCCGCAAGATAGTTCTATTCTTTAAGTATAAAGGACGGCCCGTGCGGTTAGGCATAAGCAGGCGCAGACTAAGAACCTCGCGATAGGGTCTTATAACGTTAGTGTAATAGACTGTAATTATAGAGCGATGCATGTACTTACGTGTTATCTTTACGTAGGACTGCGGCATTACACGCCGACTAACGATGCTCCGGCGGCTAGCTCGCAAATACTGCGAGATTATAACTTGCCTATTACGAGCAGTCGAATACTATCGGACAAGCCGGCAAGATCGAGCCCTTCGTCTGCGGCATATTGTCTAATTTAACCCTGTGGAACATGCGGAGATAGCCTAAGATGTGTTAGCTCGGAATGTAGCAGCAAGATTATATCGTAGAACTATTACCTCTTAGAGACGGACACTTTCGAACATAATCCGTAAAGCTTACTACGAACACGGATCCGATGTTAAGTATAGTAGCGCTTCGGTAACACTTCGTATTAGCTCGATGCTAGGCGTCGACTACGGAGAAGACATCGCCTAGGTCGGTTTTAGGACCTAGCTTACGGAAAAGCTTGTGCTTAGTGCTAAGCGTCTTAGTAATCGCAGCAGTGCCTATTCTAAGCATTAAACGAACTTCGTTAATCGTAAATAAGCAATATTATAGCGTGCTAGGGAGACCGGGCAAAGCGTCGCATCTACTACCGACATCGTCGATGCTATGCCGTCTAATAGAGGTCTGTTAGCCGTAAGAGATACCGAAGTAATTAGAGATACTTGTCTGCCTTTTCTTCTGTGCTGTAGTCTCTTCCGGCGACTTCTGTCTCTTCCGCTTGCGTTCTATGCTTGTCTGGTCCTTTCTACGGCTCTTGTCTGCGGAAGGCTTTGCAGAATCTATTCGGACCGAGGAGTCGTCTGTAGTACTAGTTGTTCTAAGTAGGCGTCTAGAAGGACGGAAGGCAGCAAAGGGATATTAAAGTCTTAAGATAGAGCGGAGGCTATGCAGATTCGATAGTAGAAGGATATTAGCACTAAGTCGGCCGGTAACGACCTCTTGTACTTCGTTCGACGCTAACTTCGATTAACACTAACACACCTAAAGGAACGTTTCGCATTTGCGTCGAATAAGTCTTGTACCCCGACGACATTAGTATGTCTTGCAAGTATTTCGAACAGTTTAATACTATCTAGACATGCTATAGTGTCTTAATTGTCTCGAGAGTAACTTTGCTGTCTATAAATTTAGATAAGACATTAGTCTTCGCCGTATGCAGAACGCATAGTATAGTTGCGACTACTGCAAGAAGTCCTGTCTTAATAATAGTAACTGTCTTAGTAATAAGAACGACCGATATAGATAGACCTAGTATATATTATTAGTATGTAGTAATAAGTATCGTGCATATACCGATCGATTATGTTATCCGATCGAACTACTAGCCGTCGCGATGCAGTTAAACGCATCGATGCTATATTAGCAGGACCGTACACCGCTGCAGATATTACCTTTATATAACTTTCCGCCGAGAATTAAAGTATAGCAGATTTCGTAAGTTGTCCTGCTCCGGCGCCGTCGTCGCCCGGAACTAACGGAAGTAACAAGATTCGCGAATAGTATATCGTTCTCCGGCTAGAGTACTACGACAGTAATTTGCTAGTCGCGGGCAATAGTAGCGCCTAGGCTCTCTAATTAGCGCTATAGCAGGGCGAGTTAGCCTCTAAGATAGGTTCCCTAGTACCTGTGCCTCCTAGCATAGGTCCTGCTAGTATACTTAGAGTTATAATGTTACGGCAATTTATATAGTCTTCTTCTCCTCTAGTAGTAGAGGATAAAGTGCTTCGCATAGCCACAACTCTTAATAGTACGTAAACTTTTAAGCAGTGCGAAGTTCCGCGCTAACATAACTAGGCTTAGGAGATAAGAAAGTGCTAGGAAGAGAAATAGGATTGCGTCGGGAGAGCGTCGCCTGCGTAACGCATTGCAATCCTGTAGTCCTAAGAGGGCTTTAGCGGACTATTCGCGCGGTACAAATTAGTTTAGTACACGACCAGATGTCCCTGCTAGCTATTAAAGCTGCTTAAGCGAGCGAAGGACTGCGAAGACACACTATTTCGGCCTTTAGGAGCACGCTTAGTCGGTATCGTCTAGCTAAAGTAAGATTAGAGTAGGCTAACCGACCTAGGTAGCGTGCTGCTTCCGCTAAAGGAGGTCGAACATTAGAATAGGCCTAAGTCCTATTCTAGCTAGACGGACATCTAACGAATCGGTAACACTGCTGTTAGGCTTATCGATTATTAGTGCTTACTCGAGTATAGCTATTAAGGATCGATGCGTCGAGAGCATAAGGTAACGACGCAGGGACATCCTTAACGATATTACAGAGGCTAATTAGCGCCCGAAACCTGCTAAGTATAGGTTAAGCGTAGCTAGCATAGAAATCTAAGGGATTACTATACGCTCTATAGTCTATGTTCCCTAGTATGTATGTGTAGATTTGAGAGAATAGCGCTACCGTTCTAAGAGCTAGAGGTCGAGTGCAGTTACAGCGTAACATACTAAGGCTTAAGGCAAAAGTGTCGAGTAATGTGTCGGTCGTGCAAAAGCAATAGCTATTCTTAAAAGGAAAAGGGTCGGGGTGCTAAGAATAAAACTTGTCTTAGCGTCCCGAATGTTTTAACTCTTAGAATATACAGTAACGAAGCGCTAAAGTAGCTAAGTTTGCGAGTCCAGAATTTGCGTTAGCGCATTTTCGCATTTTTGAATTAGCGCGAAATATGTCTATATCGTCGAAGTGTTGTGTTTTACGAGCCTCTATATAGCTATATATGTCCCTAGGCTATACGACCGCTATATATATAAAGTATAGAATATATAGAAACGACAAACCGAGTAATATTTCGTACTTTACTTATTGCGATATACCCTTTTTTTCTATATTTTCGCTATATCGAAATCTTGCTAAAAGTTGTAGTATCGACAAAAGTCTTAGTAACAAACTCTAACTTCTAAATTCTAAAGCTCGAAGCTCGAAGCTTAAAGCTCGAAGTTCAAAGTTCGAAGTTCGAAGTTCGAGATTCGAGATTTTAATAGCGTACCTCGTTTAGGGCATATCTTTAGTAATAAAGAAAGATAGCTACCTAGATAGTAAGTACTTCGACGCCTTATATAGCATTTAGAAGAGTAGAATACGCTATAAAAGGCTAGCTTCCTATATAGAAAGAGGCCGCCTTTTAAAGTAGATATTTCTTAGAGAAGAAGGCATTTTACGCTAATACGATTTTGCGATTTTGCGCTAACGCAAATTCTAGACTTGCAAACTTAGGGAGCCCTAGAGTAGCTATTCGATTTAAAGTCCGGAAATGCTTTAGCGTAAAAGTAGAATTTTAAAAATCTCGCTATATCGAGTAGTTATAGACTACCTCCGAGAAGGCCTTCGAAAGCCTTTTCTCTGCGCTCGTATAAGCCTAAAGTAAGCCTTAGGCTACTAAATACTAATATAGTTTGCGCGGAAGTCCGGTGCAGTTTACGCAAAAGTACGAAGGTAGTAAGAGTCCTATAGTCCTTTATTTACCTTATATCCTTCCTCGAGTTTATAGCGACGGCGATAGAAATTCTACGAGGCCGTTCGGTTGTTTCTAAACTAAGGTAGGTCCGGATATAATATTAGATTTCGTATAGCTACCGGAGGTACGCGCTCCGACGCGCACAGACGATTTAAGGTATATAATAACCTCGTTTCGTTAGCGCGCGTATCCTCCGAGTGCTCGGTTTATTATATTAATAGTATATATAGTTTTTAATAGTATTAATAGTATTAGTAGTGTTGTTAGTATTATTACTATAGTTACCTAACTATGCAATTGTTTAGTTGTTATTTACTAGTATCGGAGCTAGTGCTTAGATTAGAGCCTAAGAGCGCGGTACTATAATGTTCTACTTAGCGTAATAACTA